>PVJA010055437.1:0-11165 GCA_004027025.1 Myocastor coypus | reverse complement strand
CCAGGAAATTTGGGACACCTCTGAGTTATAGGATATTACAGCACAGGTTCTCTTATATCCTGGGTCTTTATTGACCTTGAAGGGCTAGGTCCAAAATATTGGCTATCCTTATAGCCCTTCTTTTTCTCCAATTGTCGGTCTGTTAACTTACATTCTCAACCCTCCAGCAGAAAAGCTTTGTGATACTATTATTCTATAATATAGGTACTGGGCTTATCATCACTAGCTTTCTGAGTATCAAATATCTTTGACTTAGCTTGGAAATGATATTTTCTGACTATCATTGATATTCTTATAACTTTCCATACAACGTGATATAAGCAGTTACACAATTTTGACACAGATATTTGGAAATTCAAGGAGATACAAAATTGTAGCCTGTCAAGAATATGGTTTTTGGCCCAGGCTCTTATTTTCAAGTACTACTCTTGAGAGAATGACAGTAACTGAGTTTACACCACGAGCAGTACATATCAAAAAGACAAGAGTGACATGTATTCCAAACATAATTTTAGTGTTACATTGTGCTATAATCAATATGCTGAACCTTTTGAAGGTTCTTGAGACCAATGTCTGATTCATCCTGTGTACATAAGTGTATGGTTTTGCTATTGATGTTTCCTCTTTTATCTGCTTCCAGTCACTTCGTTGTTTAATCCATAACACATTCAGCTGTGTTATGCCCTTAAGTTCTTGTTTTCTTCTTTAAAGTTCTTATATTAGGGAGACTATACGATACTTACACATATAGGTCTGGTCTATTTCACTAATGAGTACATGTTCAATATACAAAATGGATGTATATTGAACATATACTCATTAGTGAATAAGCCAGACCTACATGTGTAAATATCATATACTCTCCCTAATATAAGAACTTTAAAGAAGAAAATAAAAACTTAAGGGCATAACACAGCTGAATGTGTTATGGATTAAACAACAAAGTGACTGGAAGCAGATAAAAGAGGAAACAAATCAGGAGCAAAACCCTGCACTTATGTACACAGGATGAATAAGATTTGGTCCTAAGAACTTTCAAAAGGTTCATCACACTGATCATAGCACCATGTAACACTAAAACTATGCTTGGAATGCATGTCACTCTCGTCTTTTTGATGTGTATTGCTCCCAATGTATACTCAGTTACTGTTATACTCTCTCTCAAGAGTATTAGTTGAAAGTAAGAGACTGGGCCAAGTACCATAGACTTGACAGGCTACAATTTTGTGTTTCCTTGAACTTCCAAATATCTGTGTAAAAATTGTGTAACTTCTTATATCATATTCTATGGAGAGTTATTAGCATATCAATGATTGTCAGAAAATATCAATTCCAAGCTAAGTCAAAGATGTTTGATATTCAGAAAGCCAGTGATGATAAGCTCAATTACCTATGTTATAGAGTCAGAGTATCACGAAGCTTTTGTGCTGGAGGGTTGAGAATGTAAGTTAACAGACCAAAAATTGGAGAAAAAGAAGGGCTATGAAGACAGCCAATATTTTGGCCCTAGCCCTTCAAGGTCAGTAAGGACTCAGGACATAAGAGAACCTGCGCTGTAATATCCTATAACTCAGACGTGTCTCAAATTTTCTGGTCAAGGAGATTATGGGACCTCAGAGGAAAGGGCTAAATGAACTATAGTGTGTCTAAGGAGAGTCAGCCAGAGAAAAACATTCTCTCAGGCTTTCACAGAAAGCAAACTGGCCAAGCAATGGCCGTGACTCATCCCAAAGGCTGCCACTAGCAACAGTTCTGCAAAGTACTGTATATGGTCCCAAAGTTAATCCTGACGGGATTTGACCTTGGAAGATACAAAAAAAAATGAATGTTTTGTTATATAAATCTTTCTTTGACTTGCCCTTGATCACCCAGCAAAAAAAAAAAAAAAGCTTAATTACAAGTCATGAAACGCAGAGCTAGGTTGGTGAGATGAGCTGTAGGAGGCTAGGATCAATAGCCTCCAAAGTTGCAAGTTTCACTGGTGGCCCACTGCGATTGTGGAACATTGGACTGTGTATTCATCTACTTCCTCTTAATTCAAAGAGAATAATTTTTTTTCTTTCTTTAGCAACATCAATAGGAAGGTGGGTCATGCCCACACACTGTGCTCTGTAGAACTATTGTGAGGACAATGGGACAATGTGCAGTGTGTCAACTGTTAAAAAAAAAAAGTTAATGTTAATTGAAAGTGGTAATGTTTAATTGTTTGATCAATCTTATACACTGATATCTATTAATCTAAACTGATCTGATGATGAAAATATGTACTATGACCATTGTTAAATTTTTCTGGTTTAAAAATTCTGTACTATATGTAAATAAGCAAGTAAATAAATAAATAACTGTTTGATTAAAAAAAATTAGGGCCAGGAAGATTCCTCAGCAGATTAAACTCAGGGTTCTGAGTTCAATCCCCAGTACCACAATAAATAAATAAATAAATAAATAAATAAATAAATAAATACAAACTAACATGTTGGTGTAGCAAAAGAAACAGTAACAATGATGATGACAAGTGGCCAGTTTGAGGGTTCACTCTTCAAATGACAGAGGTGTAACATCCATAACAAGCAAAGGGATCCTGCAATTCAGCAAGAAATAAATAATCCCATAGAAAAATAAACAAGACAGAAAGACCTAACTCATGGATAAAATACTTGAAGTGATAAAGTAGTGTAGGAAATAACCTCCAAACTAGTTGGAGACACAAACTAAAGGGGAGCAAAGTAACACTTTATACTCATTAGCCTGGAAAATATTTACACTCAGTATTCTGGAAAATGATACTTATAAATTGGATTAAATTTTTAAGATTATATGTTAAAGAACTTAAGATACTTTTTTTGGAAGCAATCTTTTAAAAATCTATTAAAATTATACATGTACAATTCTGGTGTATAGCAGCACAATTTGTTATAGCTAAATCTTGGAAACAACCCAAATGCCCACTGACTGAGGAATAGATAAAAAGATACAGTCTCTTTACACAATGGAATATTACTCAGCTATGAAGAAAGAAAACCTTGGGGCCAGAAAGATACCTCCATGGCACAACTGCCTGCCTGGCAAGAGGAAGGTACTGAGTTCAAAGCCCAGTCCCGCAAAAACAAAACAAAAAAAAAAAAAAAAAAAAAAAAAACTTGATGCTTTTATAGGTAAATGGATGCAAATAGAGTCTATACTCGTAAGTGAAATAAATCAAAACCACATGTATAAACATTGTATTGTCTTCCTAATATAAGATCCTGAAATAGTAAATAAAATCTGAAAAGTACAATAGACATAGTAAAAGGGAAAGAAAGTAAGCAAAAGCAATAATCAATTGAGATGAGGGAGGGAAATGAGAAAAGAAACGAAAAAAGTAAGGGGAAAATCATGCATGTACATAAACAAGATAGCTAAGATGATTGTACTACTAATTTCTATTGGCTTTTTGAAGGCAGTAGTTAACATTTAAAATTTTCACTTTGACCATTTTACATGCTTATTTCCATAATCTGAACAACAACGTTGAAGAGGATGTAGAATATAATAACCACTATTGAATACTTATCATCTTTTTAAAAAATTGTCTATCATTTCTGATGTATTATTTATTATTTTTCTACTCTCATTAAAACAAATAAAACACATTTAGGAATGCACAGAAATTCAGCAGTCCCATTCTTACAATATTGCATCTTAGAAATATAAGCATCAGTACTAAGAGATATTTATTATAACAGTTTTCCTAGTAGCTAAGCCCCCCCCCAAAAAAATATACTAAAAATGGGGAATAATACATCAACAGAGAAATGTTTTTACTATATTGCAGTACATATTTTCTTTGAAATATTAAACAGACATTTGAAAGTAAGATTTTTATTTTTCTATACTTTATTGATGACAGCAAAAATTAAGCATGGAAAGTGTAAATAAAACAATGTTCAAAAAGATATAATGATCCAAAACACTACATTTGTGTTTTGGGTATGTTATAATGCCATGCAGTACTATGTAAGAATTGTTAAAATGGATTTGCTTGTGGCAAGGGTTAATAAAGTAATTTAAGTGGATAGAAAGATAAGAAAACTTAAGAAAAGAAAATAATAATAAATGAAGAATAATGTAGTTAGATTATTTTCACACAGTTTACTGATTAGTGTTCCTGTCACTGGGACCAAATTCGTGATGCAACTGAAGGGAGGAGAGGTTTGATTTTGTTCATGGTTTCAGAAATTCCAACCCACTGTCAACTGGTTCCAGGGCTGGGTCATCATGGTGGGAAGGGCCTGGAAGAAGAAAACCACTCACTTCATGGTGACCAGGAAATAAAGCAGGTAGGGAGAAGCCAAGAAGGAGGGGACCAGGAGCCAGTAATGGACTCAAGGTCACGCCCTTCATGACTCACTTCCTCCAAGAATGTCCTGCCTCCTAACAGCCATTCAGCTATGAACTCATCCATGACTTACCCTACTGACGATAACCTTGGTGCTCTTAAAATCTGATCATGATGCTAGCAGCTCCTTAATGAGGGTGATAACCAGTACATACATTCCAACAGTCATGTACTTTCTTACATGAGGCAATATATGCATGAGCACATACCCAGGTAAAACCTTAAAATTATTTTACGGAAATGAGTCCATTGTTGGGCTGGTTTGATATAGCTTCTTAAAAATTTGTGTCCCTGGGAGCCTGGGAGATAGCTCCGTGGCATAAGTGCCTGTGTGGCAAGTGCAAGGTCGCGAGTTTGAATCCTGATCCTGCAAAAAATAAATAAATAGATAGATAGATAGATAGATAGATAGATAGATAGATAGATAAATAAATAAATAAATAAAATTATGTTCCTCAAAATCTCAGAATGTGACTCTATTTACGAATACAGTCTTTGCAAATTAGTTAAGATAAAACACTCAATTTAAGGAGGGCATTCTTAAAGAAGACCCTAACAGGACATCAGGGTGTGAAAACAGGGAGACAGCAGAGAGACCCTACCACAGGTTGGAGGTTCATAAAGAAATAAGAAATACACATTGCTTCATGCTTTTGAATTTTAAAAATAGATTGAGTCCATTATGCTTTTCAGGTTTTAGGCCATCTCAGAGAATATGTACTGTCTTTATGTTCACTGGTTTTTATTCAATCTCAGTGCTCCATCTGTCTGAAAAATCAAGGTAAAATGAAATGGTCGCAGTAGAACTAGAGGCAACAGAACCTATAAAGTAAACTTAGCCCTTTCACCTCTAGATGGGTTCCAGCTCTTTCAAAATTTGTTTGAAGCATTTCTCAGAGATATCAATAAAGTTGAAATAACCTAACCACAGAGTATGCATGAGAATAATTTTGACCAACGGCGCCTATCCAACCACTTCTCCAAAAAGTCAGCTTGTGGTATGCTGCATAATAAATTGCTACAGAAACCTTTCTAGAACATAAAAGTTATTCTGGCATCTGGCTGAAGGTTATTGTTAGCATTCTGGAAGAATTTCAATAGGAAGAGAAAGGCCAGGGAAGTGAGTAAAGTCATTTCAGAACCATTCCTGAAGGATAATGCCTGTGTTCCAGAGGGATTTCACTGCTTGGCTAGAGAGCGGCAGAAATATTGCTGAAGTATTCCTCATGGAGAGCTTTAACCTCATGGCCGAAGTGTATTCAAAACAATTCTGCTGCGATAGTAAAAAATATATATCCATGCTGTGCATTCCCAGAAGAGCATTTGGGCCTCCTTATTCACATGAGCCAAGAACTGCAAAACAGCTGAGGAGGTAAATTGGTAAAGTGCTACCGCAGAGATTTTGCTCTGCATATTGGCTGGGGAAGCCCCATGGTCCTATAAGGTTAGAAACATTACATGTTTTACAGGTCGTGTGTCAAAATGAATAATTCATAGAAAAAAATGTTTCTGACTTGACTCAGGTAAGATTATATGGTAAAGTAAGAAAAAAATCAGATGAAATGTTCTTTTCTTTGTGGCCTTTCTGTCAAACCCCTGAATCAACCTATGTGCCATACACAGCAACCCATGAGGGGCTGGGGAGACATAACAATTACAACCCCAGTTGACAGCATATCAGATATAACATGGCTAGTGAAAATCTATCCACCTTCTATCTATTGGGTACTAACACATCACTAAAGCATAATCCTATGCTTCGTCATAGTTAGATACAGGAAGCCATTACCTTTATTTTGAAAAAAAAAATTAGCTCACACTTTTGCAAGCTAAAGTTCAAGAAAGGGTAGCTTCACTGGTGAGTGCGCTGGAGAGGGTGGCGTGTCATGACAACTGTGTGCACAGGATGGAAAATTCATCTCAAACTAGAGTCAGGGAAAGAGAACGGAGTCCCACAGTCCCCTTTGGAAACAGGTCCCCAGTGTCCCAGCACATTCATGGACCCACAGCAGCAGGAGCAGCAATCCTGTGGCACGTGTTGCTACAGTGGGCATACAGAGCCCTCCGTACTAGCACTTGAGCCAAGTCACCTCAGCAGCCAAACACTGGGTAACAGTGCACATAGGAGGCATTTACGTGCTTGAGAAGAAATAGTGGCACAAGGCAATGATGCTTCAATGCACACTTCACTAGTTGTGACTTGTCGAAGCTTACAAATGGCTGCTGACTAGTCATTGTACAGCCAAAGATAATTTGGTTTGGAATGGCTGTGAGTTTTAACACGTACATCTTTATTAACACAGACTTTAGCTTTGAGTTTTCTTATTAAAAGTTGAAATTTAATATCTAAGACTTAGCAAAAGATGCTCTAATTAAGATCCTCAGGTTCTTGTATGGTGTGCTGTTCCACTGGAATATTTGAATGTGACATATATTTAGCTGTTTGTGAAGAATTTGTGAAAACAAGAACAGGATGTATATATTTGCTTGGACTGGCAATGATTTTACAGAAGCCCCCATGTCTTAGTTACTTTTCTGTCATTACTGGAACAAATACCCAACACTCAAAATGAAAGAAGGAAAGGTTTATTTAGATCACAATTGCTGGAGGTTTAAGTCCATATTGGGACAGCTCCCAGACTGAATGGCACATGGGAAAGAGCAGCAGTTCATGGCGATGGAACAGCAACAAGGGCAACAGAGGCAATGGAATAACCAGGGGAGCAGAGAGCAACAGCATCAATCTGCCTCTCTGTCTCTCTTTATATTACATTCAGGCTCTCTGCCTCAGCCCACACCTATAATCTCAGCCGTACTCAGACTGACAACCCCATCAGTACTAAAACACATAATCCCAGTGCATCATGAGTCGAATCTCAAACTCTAGAAGTCCCCGCCCCTTGATTGCCTGAGACTTTGGAGGGACCACTAGACATAAACCATAATACCCCATGAGGTTGGAAATGTACTCATGTGCCTTTTTCAGAGCACGCCAAAAGCTGGTGGTCATGGAGCTAATGGTCAGAAAATTAAAGAGGAACCCTCTCCCCAAAAGTGTGTATGTAGATATAAAAGATAGCTAAGATGATCGCACTACAAATGTCTATTAGTTTTTTGAAGGTAACAGTTAATGCTTAAAATTTTTATTGTGACCAATTTTGCATGCTTATATCTGGTAATGTGAGCAACCACACAGAAGACAACAGTGTGCAGTATAGTAACTGCTGGTTGAGATGTATCATCTTGGGGTTTCTTTGTATCATTCCTAATGTCTTCTCTAGCATTTTTCTATTTTTTGAATAAAATTTTAAAAAGAGGAACTGTGGTGAAAATCATTGCCATAAATGATTTTTTTCATTTATTTTTTATTAATTTTAATGGAAAAAATAAAAATGAGACAGTTTCATTGCCATAGATCTTTGCCTAAAAATAAAAAAAAGAAAGAAAGGAATAAAGAAAGGAAAGAAAGAAAGAAAGTAAGAAAGAAAGAAAGAAAGAAAGAAAGAAAGAAAGAAAGAAAGAAAGGAAGGAAGAAAGAAAGAAAGAAAGAAAAGCTAATAGAATATGAGACAAGGAAAATAGGCCATGGAAGTGTGATGCTACAATTTTGCAAATGGTTGTTCAAAAATATCTGTGTAACAAGGTGTATTTGTTCTTTTTTATACTCTATAGGGGCTTTAAAGTATATAATATCAACAATTAATAGAAAAACCTGATTCTGGGAATATCCAATTTTTTAGTGTTAATAGTGTCAGTTATCTCATGGTATAGAAATAGATTTGTGTCGGGTGCTCCTTTTTTTCATTTTCTTTCCTTTCTTTCTTTCTTTCTTTCTTTCTTTCTTTCTTTCTTTCTTTCTTTCTTCCTTCCTTCCTTCCTTTCTTTCTTTTCTTTCCTTCCTTCTTTCTCTTTCTTTCTTTCTTCTTTGTATTTTAGGGAAGGGTCTCCAGGGTGCTCAGGGTCTCACTACTAGATTGGACTAATAATGATCTGCCTGTTTACAGCCTCCAAGAGCTGGGCTTACAGGCACTCACCACCATGCCCAGTCTCAATTGCTGTCTCATTGTGCCCTGGGCACTGGGCTGGCATGGCAGGCCTGGAGATCGAACCCCCGGGCTCTGCATTCATTTTTGTTCGTTTGTTTTTAATTTAGTGTTTTTGTGGACTCCAAATCCTGAATACCAGGAAATATTCACAAAAAACTGAAAATAGATAATGGAATATTTGAAAGAACCTAGACAGAGTCATATTGAGTGATAGAATGCAATGGGAAGTCTTTACATAGTCTTTCTAGTGACAGTATTGTCTACCACAAACTAAGGGTCAGATGGCACTTTGACACCTACCACAAAAGTGTTGCTGAACTTGGTGAAACTAAAGGCAAAGAGTCATCTGAAGGATAATTGAGGAAATGTCACTCCTAGTATCAGTTTTTGCAATTATCTTTCTAAAATAAATTATGATAGCTACCAGTTTTCCAATTTCATTGTGCATGACAAAACATGATAAGCCCCCCCTCTGGTGGTGTTCTGGTTTGTGTTTAGAATACCCCTCCAAAGCCTCATGTGTTCATAGGCGAAGACTTTTCAGAGGTGGCTGGATCTAGAATGAATGACACTAGAACTCACTCATGGGTTTGATGATTGGGTTAAGGGCACTGGTATTGAGGGTGTTAATATTATCATTCTGAGTAGTCTGAGTAAGATATAAGGGGTAGGAAGAGTTGTGATCATTCCTTATTGCTTTGCTACCTTCTTCCTGACAAGAGCTCTTTCTCCTCCTTGGTGGCATCTGCCATGCCACTCTGCCTTGGGTTGAACTGATGATAGACTGAAACTTCTACAAACTGTGAGCTGAATAAACCTTTTCCCCTTTAACTTTGGATATCAGGTACTTTGTTTCAACAACAAAAGAGAAGCAACTGAGATATGGGAATTTTACCAAAATGGCCATGTTATTTGGGATTAATTTCCTTTTTCATGATTTCCCAAACAAAAGTAAAATTATGTAATCCACCTCTAAGAGACCACTTAGGAGAACTACTACTAAAGATCGAGTCCTGTGCATGGCAAGAGATGTCAGCAGCTCACCACTGACTTACAAAACACAGCCTTTTGCTCCATGTGCTGGACCAAAGCACAGCTAGGAATAATCTTACAGGGATAGCAGTGACTCTGCATTCTTCTGTTGATGACATCAGGAGAGAAAGGCTGGTGCAGCTATTGTCTTTGCCAGCCACTAGGGATGGCTGTTTGCAATGCTGAGATGGAGGGTTTTTTTTTGTCACAAGACATGAGACCAGAAAAAGTGATTTCAATTACTCGTGACAGGCACCTTGCATGGAGGGTGCAACATCTGGTTTCATGCAGCTCTTTTCCATGAAGCAACATATCCAGGCATATAATCTCATCATCTTGTACATCAAGAAGCTCTTTGTGCTGCAGAAAGCAGCAAAAAAGTAGATGATATACATCCTCAAAAGAGGTCATAAAGAGGTGAATGACGTCCTGGCTCATGCTCTTCATTTTTGATAGTTTCAAACACATGCTGCTGAGGCTCGAGCAGAGGATAGTGGCTGAGCTGAGCTTGAAACATAGAGAGATTTGCAGGCAGCTTGGATGAAGTGGGCAGTTTGTGAAAGGAAAGGGAAGGGAATCATCTCAGCCTGGCATAACAATCTTGTGTTTTTACACTACAATTCAATGTACGGAACAAAAACTATAAGATACAGTGCAAACAGCAATAAGAATATTTTGCCTTTTTTTTCAGTACCAGGGATTGAACTCAGGACCTTGCACTTGCTAGGCAAGCCCTTATTCCACTGAGCCATCTCCCTGGTCCCAAAAAGAATATTTTGTGATGTCAAAACATTTAAGCAAAATCTTCATGTTTCTAAAAGAGACCTTGAACGTGGGCAGCTAAAGTATTTTCTGAATCTACAAATGTATTTAGAAAAAAAGCCTACAATATTTGAAGCCATCAGGAAATCTACAAGAAATTTTCTAGAATTACAGAGGCTGCAAAGAACAATGTTAACAGATTTTTAGTTCTGGAAGATGGAGACATTGTATTTTCTTCTCCAGATAATGACAGAGTTGAAGAACTCATTCTTTCCTATTTATGCTGGTTAGATGTCAAAAATCTGGAAGTATAGCTGTTAGAATTTTAAGAAAGTTCTATTTGGAAAAATCGACTATATGACCTACATGCAACACTTGAGAAGGCAGAAGCAGTGATGAAGGACAGCACAGCTGGTAGTTCTGAAAATGAAAGTCGATTTTTTTTTCAATTTTTTTATTGTTTAAATTTAACAATGGTTATATTACATATTTTCATCATCAGATCAGTTTGGATTAATACATATAGGTGTATAAGATTGATCAAACAATTAAACATTAACCTTTCTAAATCCATATTACTTTCTTTTGTCTTTTCCCCCTTTTTTTCTTTGAAAGTTGACATATTGCATATTGTCCTCACAATCATTCTACAGAGTACAGTGTGTGGGCATGACCCACCTCCCTATTGATGTTGCATAGAAAAAAGAAAGAAAAAAAAAAGGAAAGAATATATTTCTCTTTGGACTAAGAGGAAGTAGCTACATACACAGTCAAAGGTTTTGCAATTGCAGTGTGCCACCAGTGAAGCTTGTGATGTTGGAGGCTACTGAATCTAAGCCTCCTAAAGCTCATCTCACCAATCTAGCTCTGCGTTCCAAGCATTGTAATTAAGGATTTTTTTTTTCTTGCTGGGTGGTCAAGGGCAAGTTGAAGCAAGACCTGTATAA
>PVJA010055436.1:0-11110 GCA_004027025.1 Myocastor coypus | reverse complement strand
TTTAATTGCACAAAGAGAAAGTAGCTGTATATTTAGTCCAATAACCCATAACAATAGTGGATTATCAGCTCATCTGGCATTATCAGGGGCTGTTGACTTGAGTCTTTTACAACTCAGTATATTAATATGGTTTTCCTTTTTATACCTTATGGTTAAACATTTCTGCTGCATGCTTAAGACCAAGATAAAGCAAGACTTATGTTACAAAACATATGAGTCTTATATGTATGACAAGGTCAGTCAGGTACCCCTAGTGCTTACCCTTGCACCATGTATTATGATTTGCAACACTTTTGTCAGTGTCAGCCATCTGGATGAATCACAGCCCATGCTTGACCATTTTGCACTCTGTGGAATCCTGAGAGAATATTTTCTCTCTAGGTAACTCTCCTTAGGCACACTGTACATCACTGTTCACTTTCCTCTGTGGCCACATAATCTCCTTGAACAGGGAATTCGGACTCCACTGAATCATATGCTGTTGCAATACAGGTTCTTTTATGTCCTATGTTCTCACTGACCTTGACGGGCTAGAGCCAAAATATTTGCTATACTGTATTCCTTCATTTTCTCTAATTGTCTGGACTGCCAATTTTAGTTGTTAGCCACCCAGAAGAGAACCTTAATGATATTATTTCCTATAACTTAGGAATTTAAGCTTAACTTCATTATCTTTCTGAATATCAAATACCTTAGACATAACATGAAACAGGTATTTTCCATCATTTGTAGATATTCTAAACTTTAAAATCCCTATAGAATGTAAAAAAAAAAAAAAACAACACAAATATACATTGTTAAACAGATATTTTTAACTTAATCATTTATAAAATTGCATCCTTACACTTTAATGACCTTTTTTCCTTGTCTCATACACTATTAGCTCTTTCTTTCTTTCCTTCTTTCCTTATTTTTCATTTTTAAACAAACATTTACTTGAGAGAGACTATAGATAGCAGTAAGTGATATTACATTAGAAGCAGTGCATAATTAGAAGACCATACTGACAGACATTCCAAGCATGGTTTTAGTTACACATTGCTATGCTCCGTGTATTTGCTTGGTTCACAGATATCTGTGTATATAGTTAGTCAGGGTGTAAATTCTACCAATTACCTGCTGGTTTCAAAAATCTGTTGGAGAATTTTAGGACCGTTGTCTTAACCATCTTTTGTGTATAAGTGTATGGTTTTGTCCCTGTCATGTTTACCAATTTTTCTCCTAGCTCCCTCTTTATTGTTTAATCCTTAAATTATCCCTTTATATTTAGCTACATTATACACTTTCATTTTATTTCTTCTTCTGGCTTCTTACATTAGGGAGAATGCATGATATTTACACATGTAGGTCTGGTTTATTTCACTTATGAGTATTTGTTCAAGATGCGTCCACTTATATGTGAAGGCTTTGAGTTTGTCATCCTTTATAGAATAGTAATATTCCATTGTATAAAAACACAACAACTTTTTCAACTATTCTTTAGGTGATCGCATTTTGGTTGTTTCCAAGATTTGGCTATGAAAAACTGTGCTGCTGTAAACATAGGTGCACAAATTTCACTATGTTATTATGTTTTCAGTTCTTCTGGGAAAATACTTAGTAGGGAGATAGCCGAATTGAATGGGATTTCCAGTCCTAGTTTTTTTTTTTAAGGAGTCTTTACACTGTTTTCCTTAATGGCTGTACTAGTCTGCATTCCTACCAGCAGTGGAGAAGTATTCCTTTTTCCCCACAGCCTCTCCAACATTAGTTGTTGGCTGATTTCTTTGTGGTAGCCATTCTTACTGGGGTGAGATGGTTTGTATGTGTTGTTTTAATTTGCATTTCATGGATGGCTAGTGATTTGGAGCATTCATTCATGTACTTATAAACTTCTAGTATTTCTGCCTCTGGGAAGTGTGTGTTCATCTCAGATGTCCATTTCTGTATTGGGTCTTTAACTTGTGGAACCCTAACACTTTTTTTTTCATAAATTTCATAAATTCTAGGTAGAATATTTCTGTCTGTGTACTTGTTAGTTAATATATTTTTGAAATTTCTGTGTTCTCTTTTCACTTTGCTGATAATTTCTTTTGAGATGCAAAAGCTTCTCTTTAAAAGGAGGTCCCAACTGTTAATTCTTTCAAGTATTACATGTGCAGTTTGATTTTTGTCCATGAACTTCTTGCCTACCCCAATGTTGAAGATTTCCCCCTACTTTCTCTTCCAGGAGATTTAGTGTTTCTGTTTTAATATTTAGATCTTTAATCCATTTTAACCTTAATTTAGTGCAAAATGATAGACCTGGGTCAAATTTTAGCTTCTGACATGTAGAGGTCCAGTTTTCCCGGCACCCATTGTTAAAAAGGCTATCTTTCTTCCAGTAAGAATTTTTGGCTCCTTTGTCAAAAATAAGGTCGCTGGGTGTATTTATATTTGCTTCTGCATCTTCTAATCTGTTCCATTGATCTTGAGGTCTATTTTTGCCTATATCATGCTGATTTTTATCACAGTAGCTTTGTAATATAGTTTTAAGTCAGGAATTGTAATGCTTCCTGCCTTATCTTTGTTGCCCAGGATTGTCTTTGCTATTTTAGGTCTTTTCTGGTTTCAAACAAATTTTAGGGATGATTTCTCTAAGTTGTGATGTAAGTTGTTGGTATTTTGATAGGGATTGCATTAAATGTGTATAAAAATTTTGGGAGTATGTCCATCTTGTGACAGACATGTTTAGATCTCTCACCTTCTAGGTCTTAAGTATCTAGGGTCAAGAATTACAATAATAATGTTGTATGCTGCATTAATGTCAAATTAATTGTTAGCAGCATTGTTTTCTTCCAGTGTATCAGTCATTATAAGGAGTAGAAGTTGACTGCATTCCAAGCATAAATATGCCAGAGATTTGTGCATAGATTTACACATGAACTTAAAACTTCATTTTCATATGGAAGGAGATTTAAAAACCAATATTGATACATGCAATATGCTGTATGACCAAGTACTACCAAGAATCTGTAGGAACATAAAAAAAAATTATAAGCCAGCAAGGTTGAGAAAGCGGTATGAAAGAAATCACAGTGGTCACCTGGTAGAAGCGATTCACAGGTGGATCTTGGATCATGAATAGTTATTCAAGTGAGTACAGAAAACAGAGAGAGCGGGTTGAGTCTCATAGGCAGAGATAGTGTGACATTGAAAGGAATACAAGAACAGGTAGTATAGTGAATTCAGGCACATCACAACGATATGCATAAATATGTTCTCTTAAATAATAAGGCATCAGCAGAAGGTGAACCTTGAGATATGGTAAGAGGCTGAGGAACAGTGTGAGTGTCATGATTACACATAGCAGTGGCCTGGGAGGTAGAAGAAGATGCAGTTTCAAAACAATTTGTGCCATAGTCTCGACCTACCTACTTAATATGGGAGGATGACCTATATGTTAAAATCTTCCTCCTAAATTGGCACAGATAGCATTCAACATGGAGAACAACTGAAGTGTTTGTATTCAAAGTGCAGTTCCCATCTCACAAAAACCATTACAGGTTAGAGTCACAAAGCAGAGAAAATCACAAAGTGCGTGGATCGCAAATTGCTTTGGGAGGCAGAGAAAATGGAGTGTGAATTTGGAATTGTTGCTACCCTGTCACAAACTACATGACTGGGAAGAAAGCTTATCTAGGCTGAGGTTATATAAGAATGTGAGCATGCAGGAATCAAAATGAAACTAGCATGGTACCAACCAACATGGCTGTGAGCCCCTAATTAAGGAAGGATGAACTTGCCAGTGTCTTTGTTTAATCTGCAGCTTTCATTTGCAAGTAGAGATGTGAACTGAATCCTTACATCTAGTTGTTATTACGAATGTACCTGGAGTAAGTTTTTGCTCTACACTGACCCTGCCTAAAATATCTACTGTAAACCTCTTAGTAATACTTAAGTGCACATTTTAAAATTTAAAATCTTTCTGTTTGGATCAGTACCATTAATAAGTATTTATTCATCTCTAAGATTTTTTTTTCTCTGTAGTATCATGATATGAAAATTTTTTAGACAGACTAGAGGCAAAATTAAAGTCGCAAAGTACAACTGATTGACCAACTATTTTTTATACCTATAAAATTCAGCCAGTGCTGAGTAACTATTTTATAACGTTAGACTTTTTTCTGTCCAAAGTTCTATTTTACATTGACTTAGGGAGAAAACAAAGACAAAATAATGAAGTATTTCTTAATATCCTAAAGAATTCAGAGCCTTCGAGAAACTATATAACTGCAGGCTCTACTACAGAAGAAAATACAAGTGGAGACACAATTGAGTGTAGAACTTTCCGGTGCAATTTGAGTTTAGATAAGTTTTCCCAATATACAGTATTTGATGTTACTACAGTAAATCCTCCCCCCAAAAATACAATTTTGAAAAGACCCTTTTTGAGACTGGATGTGCCAAGAATGCATTTTTCACCAACTAACTTTGAGAAAATCTCGATCTGATATGCAAATCTAAGTATAAACTAGACTTCAAGTCTAGTTTAAGAACTACTTAAACTACTGGTTCACCTGTAGCAGGATATATTCTCACCTAGCTAGAATACTTCAGTTTCTTAGTTGTCTAACTTATATCTCCTATTTCTGTTCTGTCAGTATCTGTCTCCTAGAAAGAGCTGGTCACTATGATGCATAGGATAAGAACCAATCCCAACTGACTGACAACTCTGGTTCTGTATTTCCTGCTTATTTACCCCATATAAGTCCTCAACCACCAGAGATCATGGCCTGATACTCTGAGAATCATCCCAATCAGTGCCTATGGACATAAATAAATTTGCTTCCACATACTGGGCATTATTTCAGCTCGCTATTTCACAAATAAGCCATCATTGTCAATCACGTTGAACACGGCAATGACATAAAAATAAATTTTCTACATTCACTCCCACTCTCTTATCTCAATAAGAAAAAACAGTGATCCACTTAAATTATAAATCTGATCATGCCAAAGATCACTTTTCTTATTTGGTTTTATTTTAACACACTTTATTTTTAAAGCAGTTTGAAGTTCACTGTAAAATTTAGCAAAAGATTCAAAGAATTCTCATACACTTCTCACCCATATCCTTGTAAAAAATCTCTCTTGTATGAGTATCTCACACCACAGTGATAAATTTCTTAGTTTTGATGAATAGACACTGACATATATTTGTCAAAGTCAGGTATATACAAGTCACTTCTCTATTAGCATTTCACATTCCATAGGGTTTAACAACTATATCAAGGTATATATACACTATTCTGTATCATACAGAGTAGTTACCTGGCCAAAATACTCTTCTGAGGTCTATTTAAACATTCCTCTCTCACTTCCCATTAACTCCCATTAAATGCTAGGCTTTTATTGTCTGCATAAATTATCTTTGCCTGTTCCATAGCGACATATCTTTAAACAAATGTAGTATGTAGCTCTCATCTTTGTTTTCAGATATTTGTAGCTTTATAGCCTTCAGTCTGAACACTAAATCCCTTTATTAGTAGAACTTATAAGGTCCTGCTATAATAGTTTGACTTTATCTTCCTTAATATTTATGTGGCAAAACTGACAGCTTTCCTTTTGTTCCTCACATGTATTTTGTTTGCCTCTGATAGAAGGTCCTGGCATACACTAACCTCTCTATTATGGGAAAATTAAGTAATATTCAATATTGAGATCTAGGTTAGATTATGTTATTTTCTGTTCTGTACCTCTCATTCTAGTTCAGTGTCTACATAACTTTCTCCTTTACTCTGGCCTCATTTCTGAATATGATGTGACTAATATGGTTCTGGTTCTCCAGTCAGACTGTGGGTACACACAATATGCATCTCCCTGTCTTAGCTACTGTTACATCTCAGGCCTGTTTGAGAATCCGGAATGTACTTCAAAAATCAGAAGTTTTTTGTCTAGAAAAAAATGAAGCAAATGGTCAATTTTTAAAAATTTGAATCCATTTTTACACTAACAACATGTACACCATTAGGTCACAGGACTAATGACTTTATTGTATCCCACCAATATTAAGCAATATGTTTCCTAGGAACTGGGATAAGCAGTAAAGATATAATAATGAGTAAAGATAATGCTGTCCCTGACTACCAGCATTACATGGAGGGAACTTCAGCTGTTTTCTTCTCTGCATTAATTTTTTTATTGAGAACAGTATATATATATATATATATATATATATATATATATATATATAGTTGTTATAAAAACAGATTCTGTTTTATGAAATAACATTTTACAAAATTATATAATATCAGAACCAAAATATTGATGCTAACATTGAAATACAGTTTTGAAACAAGTAGCAGCATTGCAGCAAGCTTGAAGATACAGGAAATTTAAAGAATGAAAGACTTTCAGAATAGCAAGAACAGAAAAAGCAATGTGGAGGGAATCGTTTTAATTTTTCTGGATAATTAACCACATTGCTTTGTAGAGGATTGTACGTTACATAGCATATCTGCACTATATCCAATAAACAGTGAAGGGACATTGCAGTTTTTAAACAAGAAGAAAGGACAAATACATGAGAAATCAAGAAAAGCATAGGAGAATGCTCCACTTCTGAAGATATAGGATAAAGAGCTGGGGAGATAGCACAGTGGAATAAGTGCTTGACTAGCAAGTGCAAGGTCCTGATTTTGATCCCTGGTACCACAAAAATAAAAAGAAAATGAAGACATAAGACAAAGATCTCTGTGAGTAGAAGGTGAACAAAACTGGGAATCTCTGATAAATTTAAATGTATATTTGGTTAAATACTTTAGGAATATAGTGTACAAATTCATTTGATTTCCACCATTTACTAATTTTTGAATTTTGTCCCTTAATTTATCCAAAGGAAATCCACAGCATCTTTTAAAATACATGAACCAACCTAAGGTATTTTCTTTAAAATCTATGTAAAACATGTCGGTCAAATCTGGGTCCACATGTGTACCATCACCTACTTCCCCAGCCTTTTAAAGCAAATTTAAGAAACAGTAATCCAGACATTCCTCCTTTGAAACAAGGAATAGGGTGACTCTTTTACTACAGAACTAAAAATTCAACTGAGAATACTAATCAAAGGTAGAAAGGATTAGTTGCTATGTGAAAGAAGCTAAAATAAAATAGCAATGAAACATATTTTACAATTACATTTAAATTATCTGTTCAGAAAACACAATCCATAGAGACTTGTCTCACTCTTCTCTCATTGCTGGCACAAATATGCAACACTCAAAGTAAAGGAAGGAAAAGTTTATTTAGCTTACAGTTGGGGAAGGTTTCAGTTCATACACAGCTGGCAGAGATCAACCTTTCAAGATGGTGGTAAAGAGCAAGAGCAAAGGGAGGAGCAGCAATAATGACAACAGAGAACCTTTAAGTTGCATTCAGGCTGGATGTAGTATTCACACTTGTAATCCCAGCAGCACTCACACCCACAATCCCAGTGGATCATGGGTTAATCACAAAGTCTAGAAATTTACTCCTGACTGTGTATGGTTTTGGGGAGATAACTACACACAAACCATACAAGACAGAAAGTAAATTATTGTTGCTTAGGGACTAGTGATGAAAATGAAGATTAACAACAAACATGCATACAGGGACTTGTCCAATTGATTAAGGTGTAAAACCATATTAGGGTCATATTTAGCACTAACTCATATATGCTAATAACTATTGACTCATACATTCATAAATGGTGAGATTTTTGTAAAACTGAACTACTTTTTAAAAATTTGAAATTTATCCAATATGAAAAATTAGAAAGTCAAGTGGTAACATTTTTATGAAATCTAAAGCATCATTTATCCTGCATTCTTTTTTTTTCTTGTTTCAGACCTTTTGTTTGTTTGTTTATTTATTTATTTTTATGGCCGGCTCAGCCTGCCCTGAGGGCAGGGCTGGCGCAGCATGTGGTGCCAGGGATCAAACCGTGGTCCCTGCAGCTGCCTGAAGGTGCTTTAGACCACTGAACCATCCTGCCGGGCCCCTATCCTGCATTCTTGATACAGAAGTGAAAAATTGTTTATGCTTGTCTTGAGATATAGCCAACCCACTTATTCTCCTAATAACTTTTTTGTGCCCATGAATTTATAGGCCCTGGCTACATTGTTTGACCTGAGCTTTTGGATGATTCCTGAATCATAGATTTTCTGTTGTTTGTCCATTGACTTTTTAATTCCTAAACTCTCAATATGTGCTAAAGGATTAAAAACCCCAGATAAGTTAAGCAAGTTTATTGTTTGCCAAGTTTTAGTAAAATCTGAGGGAAATGGCTATGGGTTACATGGTGCCACGAGAATTAAAAAATTTTCCTTGAACTTTCTGTCAAAAGCAATTCCTTTGCTTCTATTTCTCAAGCACAGATAAACAAGCAGTCTCAAAACACATCAACCTATACTACCATCTTCTAAATAACTTCCAAATCAAGGCAACATAATAGATAAGGAGTTCTTTCTTGGGAAGCTTAAAAAACAAACTGAAGAGAACACTAGTGGGACCGCCAGGGAAGACACAACACTAACAACTGGAATTATACTAAAAATGAAAATTTCAATCACATTCTGGATTTATTGAACCAGAAATCCTGGAGATAAATGCCATAAATCTATATTCAGTGACTTTCCAAGAACACAAGTGTAGGCAGACCTGGGTATGATGTGGACTGTCATTCAAAGCTGGATTCCTATATAATGCATTTAACTTTGCTAAGCTTTGATTTGTTTGTATGGTAAATAATGGCATTAGATGTTATGTTAGTTTTTTATTGGACTTATAATCATATCTCGAACTGAGCAGCTTGAATTTACTACCTCACAGACATTTACTCAGAAATCCAGGCTCAGTGTGTTTAAGCTGGCTTCTCTATGCACTTGAGAGGAGGCTCAGGGGGATGAGCACCATTTCAAGCTCATTCTAATTATGGGCAGCTTTCAACTTTTTAGGGTTGTTGCACTATGATTTTGGGTCACTCTTTCTTCAACTCTTTCACATGTTTTGAATCTCTCTGGCTTCTCTCTCTCTCTCTCTCTCTCTCTCTCTCTCTCTCTCTCTCTCTCTCTGCGTGTGTGATGTGTGTGTAGTAGCAGGGATTGAACTCATGGTCTTGTTCTTTCCAAGAAAATGTTCTTCCACCAAGCTATATCCTCTGACATTTTTATTTTGTATTTTTAGGTATATTGCCTTAAATTTACAGCATGATCTCAAATTTGTAATTGTTCTGCTTGTCTCATAGGAGCTAGAATGACAAGTACTATCAAGCTCTGGAGATCTCTGTTGTTGAAAAATCATATGATTATGTTAGGGCCACACAGATAATCCAGAATGACTTTCATACTTTTAAAATAATTTATATAGATGGATTGATAGGACTTGATTATGGAAATAGGATGGGTTATGATCTTAAATGATTCCATGAGGAAAGTGGTGACAAATTGAAAGTTGAAGTACTACATGTAAACCTCAGGTGACAACTATGGTTTAGCTGCTGGTTAGGGTTCTAGAACTGTTTCTGAGGCTAACACATAGATACTACTGGGTGCAACTGGATAAAACAAGACCATAACAAAAGATAAAAATGATTGTTGGCTGGAAGATAAATATGACCAGTGAGTGTCATAGATGAATTAAGAATCGTCAGAATTAGTTCCCTCAAATATGACGTTTAGTTTTTTACTAATCAGTAGTAATTATTGAGCTACCCAAATCATAGAAAGCTTGAATTAAACCAAAGGAACATCTATTGAAATAAATGCCAAATAGTAGTTGAAATAATATGCCCAATATTCTTGTTTTAAATATTTTGCACATATATTTAATCACTAAAATACACAGAGATATAACACAAAAACTATAAGACAGTATGAAATACATAATAAAACATGTAAAAATGTCTCTCTTTTTACAATCTACTATCTATATATACACATTTGCCAGAGGGAACTGATTTTAACTTTTTTAAAATTTATTTTTACAGAGGGTCTACAAGGTGTTCAGGGTCTCACTACTAGATCAGACTTGTGGTGGTCTGCCTGTTAAGAGCCTCCCAAGAGCTGGGATTACAAGTGTGTGCCACCACTCCCAGTCTCAGTTGCCACCTCAGTATGTACCGGGGTGGGGCCAGCACAGTAGGACCTGAGATGGAACCCCTGGCTCCTGCACCTGCTTATAGGCACTTTAATCTGCTGAGCTATTAGGGTGGCCCTTGAACACTCTCTTTTTAAAGCCCCAAGTCAGATACTTCCATCAGGTGGAGATTAATTTATTTTCTGGAACAAAATCTTTAGTAAGCAATCTTTCTCAGGTCTCCATCATTACCCTCCAACTGCTTTTAATCATATTTACAAAACTGGTACCAAAGAAAGGAATGAAACTTTAAAAAAAATTCTCCCGCATATAAAAGACAAAATTGTAAACTGAATTCATAAGTTCTATTATTTTACAAAGTTGGGCCAAAAATGCAATTTTACATACTTTCATACACATTATATTATATATGCCAAAATATGTAAATATGTGTGTAGAAAAATGTATTCACCTTTAAATTAGAGGTTAAAAACAGGACTTACCCTTTGGGTTCTGTTATTGCTAAAAAAATTTATTTATTTATTTATTTATTTTTATTTTTGGCAGAACTAGGGATTGAACTCAGGTCCTTGCATTTGCCAGGCAAGTGCTCTCTCCCCAGCCCAAAAAGGGATTTTTGAAAGAAGGATAAACTTCAGGCCTTTATGTCTAAGTAGATGCGACTAGAGGTTATATTTCTAAGTGAGAGAAATCAGACTTATGTGTGTAAGTATCATATTGTCTCCCTAATGTAAGAACCTGAAAGAATAAATAGAATCTAGAAGGTATAGCAGATATACTACAGTGGAAAGAAATCAAATGTAAGAAATAAACCATGAAAATGAGGGAAAGGAGAGAAGATAGGAAAAAGGGAAGAAAAAATCATGCAAGCATATATACAGGATAGCTGAGGTGATTGTGCTGATAATTTCCATCAGTTTTGTGAAAATATAGCAGTTAATACTTAAATAGTTGACTTTGACTATGTGCTAATATCTGCGGTCTGAGCAACTACATTGAAGGCGGCAATGTGCAA
>PVJA010055435.1:0-11176 GCA_004027025.1 Myocastor coypus | reverse complement strand
TTTTTTTTTTTTTTTTGTCTTTTTGAGGCAGGGTCTCACTATGCAGTTGAGGCTGGCCTTGAGCTCACTTTTGTAGCCCAGGCTGGTCTCGAACTCGCACCGATCCTCCTGCCTCAGCCTCCCAAGTGCTGGGATTACAGGCGTGAGCCACCACACCCGGCTTGTTTCAGAACTTTTGTTTGTTTATTTATTTATTTTTATGGCTGGCTCAGCCTGCCCTGAGGGCAGGGCTGGCACAGCATGTGGTGCCAGGGATCGAACCGTGGTCCCTGCAGCTGCCTAAGCTTTCCTAAGCAGGCTCTTTAGACCACTGAGCCATCCTGCCAGACCCCCTACAAAATCTATTTTAAAGAAAAGAAAAGAAAAGTGCTGTGGGCCAGCCCAATAGCTCAGTAGATTAAACTCCTGATTAGGCAGAGTGCAGTGACTGGGGTTTGATCTCCAGGGTGTAGTGCCAGCTCCCCGGACATGGGGCATGCTGAGATGGCGATGGAGACCGAGTGTGGTGGCACATGCTTGTAATCTCAGCACTTGGGAAGCTGAAAATAGGAGAATCCTGCAATTCTGATCTATGTAGTGAGACCTTGCCAGTGGTTCTCAATCTTTCTAATGCTGTGACCCCACAATACAGTTCCTCATGTTGCGGTGACCCGAAACCAAAAAATAATATGTTGAGAAATATTTATTACTAATTCCAATAAATAACATTTCATTATGGGTTTAAATATGTATTTTCCAATGACTTTAGGCGAACCCTGTGTTTTGGTCATTCGACCCCCGCTGGGATCACAACCCATAGGTTGAGAACTGCTACGTGTAGACCCTGTCCTAAATAGAGAAAAAAGGAAGCATTGTACCTACACAGCAGGCTCTGACTTCTACACCTAATGTGATAGAGAGATTCAAATAAAATAACAGAGAACTAGTTTGAGTTTAAGGGAAATGGGCAGACACTCTTGGTAGAGGTAGCACTTGAACTGAGAGGTGTAGTATGCATAGTTTTCAGCATGTCAGGTTACCATCACACTCTATGTAGAAAAAAAAATGTATTTGGCAAATGCATCAGATGTGGTGGTTTAGGGTAGGGAAGACATCATCAATTTATAATTAAAACAAAGACCAGAACAGAAAAGAAAATTGAAGATAAAAAATAAGACAACATCTACAGTAACGAAGAGGAATGTAAGAACCACAAATAAAAGAGCTACCCTCAAAAAAGAATCCCTGCTCTGAGAACTAAAGAATAGAAAAAGAAAGAACGAAAGAAAGAAAGAAAGAAAGAAAGAAAGAAAGAAAGAAAGAAAGAAAGAAAAGAAAAAATGATTTAATATAATTAGAGTACATTTTGAACATTTTGGCACAAAATTAATTAAATGATGGCTATATATTAATGAGCTTGATTTAATCTGCCTACAAATATATATGTATCAAAATATCACATTGTCAACCATATATTCATTATTTATCACCTCAAACTCATAAAATTTTTATGATTTAAGCACAGGTAAATGGTGTTAACATCTTACAGTAAGAATTTTCTAGCAATGGTTCATATCTCTTCAGTCACTTTCTAGAGAGTAATAACATAACTAAGTGACTTCAAGTCCAATTTGGCTTTCACATAAACCTGAAGAGTTCAGTCATATGTGACTCAGATATTGGCAAGTAGAAATTTTATTGTACAAAAGTCCTTAGTTTCCTGAAAAAAGGGCATCTTGTTAAAATGAAAAACCTTGCTGATCTGCCGAAGATAGCAGTCTCAATAATTCTGCAGGCTCCAGCTTGGAAGATTTGTTACAGATCCTGCAGCTGTCTACTCCCTTACCCCTCACCCAGTTTCATGGGGATTTTGTGAAGATAAATAAAACAAGAAAGAACATGTAAAAATATTTTGTCTATAAAAATTTGCTATGCGAATATCATAGGTCTATAAAAACCACTATGCATTTATTATAACATACCAAAATAATGTGTGGTTGTTTTGTTGTTTATAATTCGTGCCTAGCTAAGTTACAAAACACTTAATGCATTTTTATATGGTCTATAATTGTGAAGCACTTTCTATATATGTTGATGAAAGATGTAATAGGGACGAAGACACTTTAAAGCATACAGGATATACAAGTAATGATGCCTGCCAAGGTGACAGTCCTCACATTGGAGATGTATCTACAACTACAACTGTGCAGATTTTCCAGGGAATAAACTATTATTTCTGCTGTCTGGGACACAGCAAATTCAAGAGAGACTTTCTGTGGAAGTGGACCATGTGGGGGACATGCTTCTATCCTGGCTCTGAGAAAGAGGCTATCTGCTCACACTTAGGTATCCATCAAGCCAACTAGACAATCTAGTTCTGGCATTTAAAAGATGAGAAGGCTGGGGAGACTGCTCAGTGGAATAAATGCCTGCCTGGCAAGCACAAAAATCTGGGTTTGATACCTGGTACAACAAGTACTGCACGCTGTACCAGAACCCTGGGTGCATCCTCCCAGCACTGGGGAGGCTAAGACAGGAGAATCACTAAGGAGTCTAAGCTGCATAGCAAGACTCGGTGCCAAATGAATAAAACATTTTTAAAAATCAGACATGGAAATTGGGAATTAATCTCTCTTTTTTTCTCAGATCTTTTTCATTACTTGTATATGTCCATATACATAATGTTTACATCCTTATGTGAAGTTGGTTCCTGTGCATACTGCATCTTAATTTTTTTTCTGTCCCATTACCTTCTCCTCTCCCCCCACTCCCCTCTCATTGCCTTCCCCTTTGAGAAAGATCTATCTCCCTGCTTCCTGTTATCTAGCATTTTTTTTTTTTTTTTTTTTTTTTTTAGGGAAGGGTTTATAGGGACAGGGTATTCAGGGTCTCACTACTAGATCAGGCTCCTAGTGATCCACCCACTCACAACCTCCCAATAGCTGGAATTACAGGTGCACACCACCACACCCAGTCTCAATTGCCATCTCAGCACCTCAAGGGGCAAGGCTAGCATGGCAAGCCTGGGAATCAAACCCCCAGCACCTATGCCTGCTTGCAGGCACTTTAATCCACCAAGCTATTTGGCCAGCCCTATTTTGCTTTTTATCTATACTTTAGATTTCTCCTATAAGAGAAACCATGCAATATTTAAGCTCATAGGTCTGATTTATTTGACATAATGGTAACTACCAGCTCCCATCACACTTTGTACTACATGACAGGTGAGTGTACCTAGAACAAAGAATAAAGACATGTTCAAGACTGTTATGGTTTATATCTAGCTGTTCCCCCAAAGTCTCATACACTCATATATGGGACTTCTGAAAGATGATTAGATTATGAGCTGGGTAGAACTGACTTGTCCTTAGGAGGCAAGTTCTATTCTGAAGAGGCTGGTCCCTGGGGCCATGGCCTGGAAGGTTCTAGTGGCCCCTCCCTTGACTCTCTGTTTGGCCACCACCTTGACTCTCTATTTGGCCACCACCTTGCCCAGAACAGCATTTCTTTGCCACACATTTCCACTGTGCTAGAGGCACCAACCCAGTGAGGTCTGAAATTCCTAACATGTGAGCCAATATAAATCTCTCCTCTTTCAAATTGTGGACATGGGGCATCGTGTCTCAGCAATAAGGAAAGTGACTTAAGTATATGCTAGAAGAAATGTCTTTATTTTTCAACAAAGAATTCAGTTCTTATGTCCAACTTCTGTGGATGACAGAAAACTTACTCTTACCACATCAAGATAAGTCCCTTTCTTCTCATTTTTCTTAGTGTTTCCTAGTTTGTCAGTCACCCTAGGATCTTCTTCCCCGCAACTCTTCAATTATCCACTGGGATGATGTATGTCCTAGGAAATTTACCGATGTAGGGAATAGAAGATGCATCCCATGTATGTGACCACCAGATATGTCTAACTTTACTTACAGCAGCAAACATAATCTCCATTGCTTTTTGTCTGTCTCCATTATCAGCTAAAGATGAAGTCCCTTTTGGTTTTTGTGTGTGTTGGGCCAATTCATAGAACTGACATAGCATGAAGACTCCAATTCTAAGATCTTTATAAATCCACTAACAGACTCCCAGTCAAAAGAAATTTCAGCTTCTCTTCCCCATCAATCAGTGATGCTTATCTCAGGTGCATTCCTCCATATCCCTCTGTTGGACACTACTACTTTTTGATATCAGTGTCACATTATATTTTGGTTCTCTAACAGATTTTCAGTTTCCTAAGGCCATGACTGGACAAGTAAAATACCAATCCTATTTATGGTCAGTATGTACTAATATATAGTATTTAATATATAATGTATATAATATATATATAATGTATTTAAGATGGGTATTTTAGGAAGGGTCTACAGGGTATTCAGGACCTCACTACTAGATCAGACTCAGTGATTTGCCTGTTTATACTCTACCAAGGGCTGGGATTACAGGTCTGTGTCACCACTCCCAGTTTCAATTGTCATCTCAGTGCATGCCAGGGGCAGGACCAAAATGGTAAGCCCAAGAATCAAATCCCCAGACCCTGTGCCTGCTTGCAGGTGCTTTAACCCGCTGAGCTATTTGGCTGGCCTAAGCATGTACTAATATGACAACAGTTTCTATTACCATGGCTTCAAACCACCCAGCTGTTATTTCAGTGAGAAGAGAAGTAACCCTAAGTGCCCCGAGAGACATCCCCTTATGTTTACCTCCATTACACATTTACATATTTTATTCTTTAGTTTGCAGAATTTTACTTTATTTTAGGAACTGGACTTTCTAGAGTTGTCTCTAAGAAGCCCTAAAACACTGTCCAGTCTTATAGCAACACAGTCTTTTAAGCCCAGATGGTAGTCTTTAAATATTACTTTATATTGAAAAAAAGTGTCTTCATTACTTTTCTCATTGCTGAAGCAAAGTACCTGACATCCAAAATTAAGGACAGAAAGGTTCACTTATCTCACAGATTGTGGAGGTTTCAGTCCATGCTCAGCTGGCTCCAAGGCAGGGTGGTACAGCACAGGGACAGCGGTTCGTGGAGGGTGGAAAATGGCAAAAACAGCAAGAGTCAAAAGGAAAGAGGAGACGAACAAGCATCTTTCACTTCCTTGTATTGTGTGCAAGCTGCCTTCTCCAGGACAGGTATAACACTGGAACTCATAAACCCAGCAAGACTCACACCCCATCTTCCCAGCATTGGGCCATGAATCAATCATGAACTCTAGAGACATGCTCAGTAACTGCATGAAGCTTTGGGGGCCATCTAGGCACAAACCACAACAGAGACCAAGACCATTCTTGGAGAATCACTAACTGTGTATCTAGGGCAGCAAAGGTAATGAAATATCTCATAATACCAGATGCAATACAATTATTAGCAGACACTACAGTTATTTCAAAAGGGCTCAGTTGTCAACTTAGGAAGGTGTAACAGGTCAAAGATGGGGTTGAATGCACTTCAAAAGAATACAAAGTGGCAGTTGATTCAAACCCAACAAATTTGTTTAATTTTATGACTTCATACTCATATTTTTAAAATAAAATTGATTAGTTTTTAAGGATGAAAGGAAATAAACTCACTATCTTGAAAATGAAATAAATAGAAAATAAACCTTTATCCTATAAATACCAACAGAGGGAGGGAAGGGCGAAAGGCTGCACACCTGTTAATGGAAAACCACTACCTATGGTTCTGTCAATGGGGTAGAAAGGGACTTCATTGAAGCCTCTGATCTGCCAACTTGTAGGATATAGAAAGAAAGGGAGGAAAACATGAAATAATGTATGAACTCCAAACTACACGGCAGAAATCTCTTAAGGTCATATGCTTCAAATTCTTCAATTTACTAAGTGTGTGAAAGGAAGTGCTGAAGTAGCAAGTTAAAAGACATACGACACACCCAAGACAAGCTACATTTATGTTGCTCACGTTCAAAAATAAACAATGGAAATGGGTAGGCCCAAATGTGGAATACAACCAAGTGAACCCTTTATAATTCCACAACAAAAATAATAAAGCAGCACAGGGGAAGAATTACCAGGTTACCTTAGAATACAATATGTTGACCAGATGCCTATGGAAAAAAAAAACCCAAATAATTGTACAAATCATTATATTTTAATTTCTCACCAAGAGATGGGTAAGAAACTGAAGCTTGGCTCCTCTGTCACTTTAAATCCATCCGAAAGATCACCTCACCTCTGCGTCTACTCTGATCTGCATCACTGCCAAGAACAAATTGCTGGCAGCTCTGCTGCCTTTGAAGACAGAAAGCAGAGCAATAACACACAGGTATGCACAGAGAAAGCCAAGATGAGTGTGAGCAGCATGGTGGCAAATGTTGTGTAGGACCCTTAGGCTATGTGCAAGTGACTTCTGACTGAGTATTTGCTTAAATTTAGAGAAGCTATAAGACTGAACAATTGGCTAGTTCAACCATTATGAAAATCAGTATGGAGATTGCTCAAAAACCTAGGATTGAAGGTCCCATTCACTCCAGCTAGTCCCCCATTAGATAGTTTTCCAAAAGAACTGAAATCATCATACAACAGCAATACACGTGCACTCAAGTGTATAGCAGCACGATGTGTCATAGCTAAATCTTGGAAACAACTCAAATGCCCCTCAACTGAGGAATGAATAAGAAAGATGTATTTTTACACAATGCAGTATTATTAAACTATAAAAAAGTTAAATTTGAGGCTTTTGTAGGTAAATGGATGCAACTAGAGACTATATTGCTAAGTAAAATAAGTCAGACCCACATGTACAAACATCGAATTATCCCACTAGTATGAGAACCTGGAAGAGAAAAATCCGAAGAGTAAAATAGATACTGTGAAAGGAAAGGAATTGACTCACTAGGGAGAAAACACGGGGATGAAGAAAAGGACAAAAGAAAGAAGGGGAAAATATATCTTTGGGTATATATGCAGAATAGTTTGGATAATTGTACTACTAATTTCTGCTGTTCTTTTGTTTTTTGAAAGGAGCAGTTAATGCTTAATTTTTTTCTTTTTCTTTCTTTTGCGTTCCTTACAACTATTTGTTATTGTTTTATTTAAATCAATCTTTCTCATTTTTATCTGGTAACCTGAGCAACTATGAAGATAACATCGTGCAACACAGCAACCACTGTTGAATTTCTATTACTTTGTTGATTGAAATTTTGTATTATTTCTAATACTTTTTTTTTCTATTACTATTTTGTACTTTTTTCTTTTCTGTGGCTGACTCAGCCCGCCCTGGGTGCCTGACTGATGCGGCATGTGGTGCAGGTGATGGAACCACTGTACCAGCACCATGCCTAGGATTGCCTAAGCAGGTCTTTATACTGAGCTATCTTGCCAGCTTACTGTTCTGTCTTCTTAAAAAAAAGAGAAAAGAAGACTGAGCAGTTAAAACATATCCAATCATCAGAAGGTTGAGTCTTCAGAGTTGCACTTTCTAAAGATGCTGCTAGTGCTAGTAACATTTGGAACAGAGAAAACACAAACTGAATAACAAACTGGTAAACCTCTCCCACAAGCACCAAAGCTTTCAAAGGAAAAGAGCTCCCTAAAAAACATTTTGTGAGGGGACTGAGCCAGATACTTTTAAACAATAATTTAAAAACATATTCAGCCTCTATGGTTACTGAATATATTGAACTTTCCACAATTATAAAAATAAGTGCAAGAGGCTTTTTGTCTTATCACGGATACCAGTGCTCGTGAACTGTGAGCCCTTTCTGTGTGCAAGAGAACCAAATTATGTCAGCAGCCAAGCATCAGATAACAGTTGTTGAGAAACTAAAACCTCAATATTTAGGTTTAATTATAGTCTTGGGACTTGGTGATAACAGCTAGGTTTTGGATTGCAATTTGAACACTGGGGGAATTATGCAGATTATAGTGGCCAACAGAAGACATAAACCATAAGACGAGGGGCAAGAACCAAAGTAAATACCAGCCGTACTAATATAGGGGGCACTGGAGAAAGCAAAGCACTAAAAGAAACTCGCCTTATGGGATGACACTGAAGGTATCCTGTTGATCTAAGATGACTGTTTTGTAAAAGACTTCCCAGTGAACCAGACCCTAGTATGTCCAACTGTATACAGCTACCATGTAGTTTGCTTTGTTTATACTTTATCCTCAGTATTTACATTATGATTCAACGTGGATTTCTGTTTCTACAAAATTTATTTGTATGACTTCATGTTAAACTTAAATAAGGCTCTTATAAAAAAAGATTTCTAAAATTATTTTCTGTGCTTTCTAGGATTGAATAAAAAAGTAAATATATGATATATGATACATGTATATATATATATTCTTTTTTATTGCAGAAAACTTACAGATAAAGGCAGAGAAATTCTGCAATGAATTCTTAGTATAAGACTGAGATTGTGATTATGAGCTTGAACTCATCGGATACACAGAAGTTGATCCGATGTGTATCTGTCTGTATATGTAAATGTGGCTCTTCACCAGCAAAACTAGGAAGTGAACATTATAAATAATTTCTTAAAATATATATTATAAATATGTTCTTTATATAAAAGTACATATCATGTATAAGATACATGATATAAAATTGTATGACATATAATATACTACATAATTGATAGTTATATATTAGATATAATTTTATATAATATAGCAGATTTACTCTAAAATACAACTAAATTATATATTATTGAAATTATATGTATATAATTTCATATGTAATACATATCTCTTTACCATATACAATTTCATAAATATTATATATCTATTTATTAGCCTTGTCTAATGAAAAAGCACTCCCCTACACATGTGTACCAATTTCTCTAAATTCTGTGTTCCTACTGATATTTACAATCTCAATCTTACATTCCAACTTCATCCAACAGTCTTACTACTTCCTTATTGTTAACTCTCCCAACAAAGAAAAGCCTAGTATTTATAAATATGTGCACCTGTATGTGCATGTGTAATATTCTGTGGTGTACTTGTTCATCCTAGAATAAATGGAGTTATTTGAAAACAGTATAGCATATTGTGTTATATTATATTGTTATATTGTGTCCACCTCCTAATCTAGTCTTCTGAAAAGGCCTAGACACAAGGACATCTTAGCATTGTCAATCACATCTAGTACACAGATAGAGATTCTTAAATATTATCCTGAGTAACTAGGGGTCCTTGTGTAACTAGGTTATTTCTATGTAAAACTGGGGCAAGGAAAGCACAGCATGAGTTTGGGACACATTGTTCCAAAAAGTGAAAGATTTAAAATTTTATGTAGATCTTTCAGAAAGAGATAGAAGGAAACAAGTGTTCCATTGGCCATTTCTGGAATTCCTTGAGGAGTATAATAAATAATGAATGCTATACTCTGGAAGGAGTCTTAGTTATTTTTCTCATTGTCAAGACAAAGTCCCAGACAATCAAAGTTAAAGGAAGAATGATTTATTTCAGCTCATGGTTTGTAGAGATTTCAGCCCATAACTATTTGGATCCGAGGCAGGGTAGTGTGACAGACAGGTACCACAGAGGAGAAACAGCTTATTGTAGACAAAAGCCAACAAACCAGCAAAGTAGCAAAGCAGCAGAAAGTGATGAGGGCAGCTCTCCTTCTGTCTCTTATATACTATTGAGGCAACATGCCCTTTGGGCAGGTAGCTCTCACACTTATGGTGGGCCTCCCCCTTATCCACACCCAGAACTCTTGCCAAATCAACCAGTGAACCACTTCAGTACTCGCAGACCCCAAATCCCAGCATCACACTCTAGACCCACCCACCTCTGAAAAGCCTCTCCGGTGACTGTGTGAGGCTTCAAGAGGACATCTAGATACAAGCCATAACAAGTACCAAAAATAAAAAAAGTTATTTCCAAATGATAAAGGAATGTAATCTCAAAGCAGCATAGTATCTATATTATTGGTACCTTTACTGAAACAGCTTCAGTATAATTGAGAAGTAACTGCAAGGAAAAATGAACTAGCTCATGCTTATGCCAACATCTTCTGTTTAACAAGAATATATAGCAATTCAACAGTAGCATCAAACAAATTAATCTACTTGACATATGTAAAACAATTTACTCAACCACTGTAGCACAAATATTTTCAAGTGCGCGCAGAACACTTACAAAATAAATTATGTTCTTACCATAGAAGTTTTAATAAATATTAAAGGATTCAAAGCCATATAGCATATGCTTTCTAGCCACAATGAAATTAAATTGGTAATTAAATTAAATAACCCCAATAACAGAATATCTTGATAATTCTGACATATTTGAAAATTAACTAGCATTTTTTTTCAATTTTTTTATTGTTTAAATTTAACAATGGTTATATTACATATTTTCATCATTAGATCAGTTTAGATTAATACATATATGTATATAAGATTGATCAAACAATTAAACATTAACCTTTCTAAATCCACATTACTTTTTTTTTTCTTTTCCCCCTTCTTTTCTTTGAATGTTGACATATTGCCTATTGTCCTCACAATCATTCTATAGAGTGCAGTGTGTGGGCATGACCCACTCCCTATTGATGTTGCATAGAAAAAAGAAAGAAAGAAAAAAAAAGGAAAGAATATACTTCCCTTTGGACTAAGAGGAAGCAGATACATACACAGTCAAAGGTTTTGCAATTGCAGTGTGCCAACAGTTAAGCTTGTGATGTTGGAGGCTATTGAATCTAAGCCTCCTAAAGCTCATCTCAACAATCTAGCTCTGCGTTCCATGCATTGTAATTAAGGATTTTTTTTTTCTTGCTGGGTGGTCAAGGGCAAGTCGAAGCAAGACCTGTATAACTAAACATTCAGTTTTTTTTTTTGTATCTTCCAGGGTCAAATCCCCTCAGGATTAAATTTGAGACCATAGACAATACTTTGTAGAACTGTTGTTAGTGTTAGCCTTCAGGACGAGTCACGGCCATTGCTTGGCCATTTTGCTTTCTGTGAAAGCCTGAGAGAATGTTTTTCTCTGGGTGACTCTCCTTAGATGCACTGCAGTTCATTCATTCCCTTCCTCTGAGGTCCCATAATCTCCTTGACCAGGAAATTTGGGACACCTCTGAGTTATAGGATATTACAGCACAGGTTCTCTTATATCCTGGGTTTTTATTGACCTTGAAGGGCTAGGTCCAAAATATTGGCTATCCTTATAGCCCTTCTTTTTCTCCAATTGTCGGTCTGTTAACTTACATTCTCAACCCTCCAGCAGA
>PVJA010055434.1:0-11156 GCA_004027025.1 Myocastor coypus | reverse complement strand
AAAAAAAAAAAAAAAAAAAAAAAAAAAAAAAAAAAAAAAAAAAAAAAAAAAAAAAAAAGAAACACATTGAGAAGAAAAATGAATGAAAGTAAAAAAAAAATTATTTTTAATTCAAAAAGATAATTTTGTTCAAAGTAACAGCAAGCTGAGCCTGGTGGCACACCCTTGTGACCCCAGCCCTGAGGCAGGAAGATTGAAAGTTCGAGTCCTGTCAGGGCCAATTAGTAAGACTGTGTTTAAAAATAAAAAATTAAAAAAGGATAAAATTATTGCTTGGTGATGAAGCATCTTGGCTTTAATCCTCAGCACTAGAAAAAAATTAAAAAGAAAAATAACAAGAAGAGCATTATATAAGAAAAAAAAATCAATTCTCAAGAATACATATAATCCTAGCCAGGCATGGTGACCCACTCCTATAATCCCAGCACTTGGGAGGCTGAGGCAGGAGGGTTATTGTAAGTTTAAGGTCAGCTCAGCTACAAAGTGAACTTGAGGCCCACCTGGACTCAAAAAGACCAAATAAATAAATAAAAAGGAAAAAAAAAAACATACATAAACCTAAACCTCTGTGCACATTGATGGAGTGTTAAAATATATTAGGCAAGATGTATGGGGGTGCACACTTGTAAAACCAGCTTACTGGGAGGCTTAAACAAGGGGATCACAAGTTTGAGGCTACCCTGGGAGACTTAGTGAGACCCTGTCTGAAAATAAAAAAGGCCTGGGGATTTGGCTCAGACTGCTTGCCTAGCATTCTTTGAACCCTGGGTTCAATTTGCAGACACACACACACACACACACACACACACACACACACAGAGTGACAGAACTAAAAAAAGAAAGGGACAAATCCACTATTGCAGCTGGAGAGTTTCACCACTCCTTTTCCTATAGATCAGTAAGGCAGAAAATCAGTGAGGGGACAATTAACCTAAACAAAGTTATCAATCAACTTGATCAAGGTGACATTATGGACTAGTCTATCTTAAAACAAAAAAACAGATAGTCTTCTCAAACACATTTGTATTGATCACTGGGATGGATCACACTGTGGGTCATGAAGCACTATTTAACAAGTGTAAAAGAATAGAAATCATACAAAGCATGTTTTCAGAACATAGCAGAATGAAACTAAAAATTAATTAACAAAAAGGCAGCTGAAATTATTAGGAAATTAAACAACATGCTTCTAAATACACACAGATCAAAGAAGAAATTTTAAAAGAAGATAAAAATACTTTTGAAATGTTTCAAAATGAAAATAAAAATACAGCATCAAAATTTGTGAGATGAAGCAAAAGCAGTACTTAGATGGAAATTGATAGTGTTACATATATCAGAAAAGAAGATTTGAAATCAGTAGGGACTATTCCACATTTGGATAGTAGGAAAAAAAATTAAGCCTAAATACAACAAAAATATTAAAACAAAAATTAATGAAATAAAAACCAAAATAATAGAAAGTCAATAAAACCACAATGATTCTTTGGAAGGATTCTATAAAATTTATAAACCTGTAGCTATGCTAAAAGGGGAAGAAAGGAGAAAACACAAATTACTAATATAAAAAGCGGAAAGGTTATCACTGTTAATTCCATGGTAATTATAAGAATGATAAAGAAATACTATAATTAGATTCCTACTCATAAATTTGATAACTTAGACAATATAGACATATTTCTTGAAAGATACAAATTACAAAATCTTATACAAGAAAAAAGAAATAACAGGGATTCTGGAGAGGGAATACCTCTTGAAGAGGTAATGATTAACAACTCAACCAAATGGAGAGCAGCAGCCCCAGATGTTTCACTGGTGAATTCTACCAATATTCAAGGGAGAAAGGCAATCGGGTCTTCACAGCGTTTCCCCCGAGATGGAAGGAGAGGGATCTCTTTGTAAATGATTCTTTGAAATCAGCACAATCTTCATACGCAGGCCAGAAAAACAAGCAAGAAAGGAAAACTACAGTCCTATGTGTGCTATGGCCATACAAGAAAATCAGAGTATTAGAAATTCAAACATAACAGTATCTAAACACAATGTACTGTATATAACAGTATATAAACACTACTTACATGCCCTAAGCAGTTTATTCCCATTGTACATGGTAGATTTGACATTCAAAAATCAATATATGTCACCACATCAACAGGCTAAGGAGAAAAAAAATCATCTGATCATATCAATCAATGCAGAAATATTTGGTACTTTTCAATGCCCACTCATGATTTAAATAAATAACTCCCACAACTCTCCTTTAATTAGGAATAGAGGTAAACTTCCTCAAGTTGGTAAAGAACATCTACTTTGGCAAAGGACAACAGCTACAACTTCTACAGGGTGAGAAACTAAATGTCATCTCCCTAAGACACAACAGCACTCTGGAAGACCCAACTAAGTCAGTAAAATAAAAAAGAAAGTGAAAGATTGGAACAACAACAACAAAACAACTGTCCTCATAAAAACATCATATGATCCATGTTTTGCTATACAGGTCTTGCTTAAACTTGGCCTAAACCACCCAGCAGAAAAGTTTAATTACAAGGCATAAAACAGAAAGCTAGATTAGATTGCTGAGCTGTAAAAGGCTTAAATCAACAGCTTCCAACATTGCCAGTTTTACCAATAATCCACTGCAATTATTGAACATTGAATTATATATGGAAATACTTTCTTAGTTCAGTGAGAAAATTTTTTTTGTACCAATAATGATTAGAAAAATTATAACTTCTACACCCTGTGCTCTGTACAACTAATAGAAGGACAACAACATATTGATATGATATATTAGTTGAACTCAAGTCTGTTCTATATTTTGGAAATGTATCAAATTTTGGAAATGTATAATAATGTGTTTTGAAACCATCACATTGTTATTTCTTATTAAAAGTAATAACAATTTAAAAAATATAAAAAACTATATTCCCAGTGAATGTGAAAAAAAATCATATGATCACCTATAGAGAATCCCTTACAAAAGATAAAAGCTAAAACCAAAACCACAGAACACCTATCTACAACAAATAAGCAAATGTAACCTGGTTGCAGGGTACAAAGTTAGCACATAAAAGGCAATGGTTTTTCTATGCATCACTAATGAACAACTGGAATTTGAAATTTTAAAAAATTACATTCTGCAATCATTACCACATACCAAAAAGCAGAGAAATACTTAAATATAAGTCAGTATGAATTCATGTTTAGCTTATTATAGACACAAGAGATTACTTAGGGCAACATTTGTAGGTATGTACACACATGAGTTAGTACATGCAGGCACCTATCTCCTTTTTCTGTCAGCTGAGAGGAATAAATAGTAGCAACGGCATTCTAGTAGCAACAGGATACCAGCAAATAGATCTTGGTTTCTAATTCCATTTTCAAAAAAAAAAAGGATGGAGCTTTCCCGCTGGGACTTTCCTACTAAAAATCCATAAGGCCAATAGGAAGAAGAGCAGCAAACAAATGCCTCCTGAAGGACTTTTGAAAAGTACCCAAGTAGCACTATAAAGCTATGAAGGTCATCAAAAGTACAGAAAGCTGAGAGGCTGTCACAGCCAAGAAGCTAAAGAAATATGATGGCTCAATGAAATGCTGCCTGGGTGGCATTGTGGAACAGAAAATAGACAGTAGACAAAAGCCTACAGAAGTCTGAATATAGAACAGACTTGAGTTCAACTAATATATCAATGTTGGTGAATTTGTTATAAATGTAACACACTAATGGAAGGTGCTAGTGAAACACTGTGTTCAGAGTACAGTAGTGACCCCTATAGATAAGGCGCACCCCGATGCCTGAACTGCAGATAGTACTGGACCCTACACGTGCTAAGTGCTTTTCTATGCATATGTACATGCCTCTGGTACACTTTAACTTTTTTTTTTTTTGTCTTTTTGAGACAGGGTCTCACCATGCAGTTCATGGCTTTGAGCTCACTTTTGTAGCCCAGGCTGGTCTCAACTCACACTAGTCCTCCTTTCTCAGCTCCCAAGTGCTGGGATTATATACTTTAACTTATAAAGGAGCCAATTAAGAGATAAACTTACAAATAAAATATATATAGTAATATACTATAATAAATTTACTTAAATTTTTTAAATAAATGCATTTTTAATTTCCAGAATTTCATTTAACATTTTCAAGCCACAGTCGATCACTGGCATTAAAAGCAAAGCCACAGATAAGGGGGAACTGCTATAAATGGGAACTGTCTCTTAGGGATGGAGGGATCATCCCTTACAGTTTTTCTGTAAACTTGAAACTCTTCTAAAATTAAAAGTTTATTTTGATAATATATTTAAATTAGAAAATTATATTTTTATACATTGCAATGGACTCATTTTGCAGATCTGCTGAACCACACACACAACCTCCGAGGCCCCCAAGCAGAGTCCCGGGTTGCGGGCTGCTCTAAATGCATTGAATACTGTTCTAGCTTAAGCAGCTCCTCCAGGAAGAAGGGCCATGTCCTGCACACCCCTGAGCACCTGGGCCTATTCCTGCGGGCACAGATGTATTCTTCAGTCCTCTTGTACATTATAGGACAGCCTGGAGCAAACTACTTCCTCCGGAAGGAGGCCACAGTTCAGCATGGACCTTTCTGTTTAAACACAGTGATGCTGCACTAATGAGCCGTGTTAAGGACAGGTTAAGAAAGCTGGTCTCCAGCTTTCCATTTCTTTACCTTTCCCCATTTTCCATAAAACTCTCCCTGAAATTGGGTGGCTTGGAACTCTTAAGTGTTCCAGTCTCCCACCCCTGAATTCCTGCTTCAAGAAGCATGGTGATAATCTAGTACACTTTATAGCCTTCCTGTAAGTTTGAGTCAATGAGTTAATACATATTTTCAAACTCAGGGACCCACAGAACATCATAATGTACTCTGACTTGGGAATGAAGAATAACGCTTCAGTTTGGGGAGGAGTCAGGAAGGTATTTGGGGGCATTATGGGTAAGGAATACGTGCTAAGGTGGACCCATGGCCTTAGGGTTGGGACCACTTCGCTTCCTGTTCCACAAGTGCTATCTCCGGAATCCACATCCCTTTGGTCCCTACCTTTGGCCTTTTCCATGTGATGGCCTTCATCTTGGTTTTCTGGCTGAGCTCATGCGAGCCAAGGGCCTGTACACCTGCAGGGAAGACCCGGTCTTCAAAGAGGCACTTCTGAGCCAGGCACCGCTGTTTGAGAATGACAAAGTCCTGCCCCTCAAACTTGAGGGGCTGTGCAACAGTGCCCTCTCCATTCCTCCTGTCCCTCTCTCGAATCACGCGGTCACAGAAGAATCCTGGCAGCATATAGGGCATGGTGTTGGCTTGGGCAGTGGAGCTGGGCCTTTGCTGCAGCTTCTGCCTGTGCTGCCCTCAGCCCAGGCCTAATCCTCTGGTGAATGGCCCAGAGCCTATATAGCTCTTCCACCCTCAGCAGCACGATGCAAATGAACACAGCACAGAGAAAGGCTGTGGTCAGAGTCAGCAGCTTTGGCTAGAGGCCCCTGAGCCCACGGTCTAGGGGCAACACCGTGCAAGTGAGAGAGGGAACTAGGGAGAGGAGAGAGTGCCAGAGATGGGCCTAGGACAGACCACAATGGCTTGCAGATCTTTAGGACATCTCCAACAGCCTTGCTGGAACTCTTTCTTTAAAAAGAGAAAATATAGCTACAGAGAGGCTTATGTTGCCTCAGCAAAAGGCATTCATGCCTTTGACACCGGTGGTCAACGGGATATAGCATGGGACCTTCTAAACATACTGTATACACTAATCCTATACAGGCTGCTGAATGCATAGGAGGATCTGCTTCGAGCCATTGTGCAAGGGTAATGAAGCTTTCATTCTCCTGACATCTCTGCCCCTCCCCCACCAGAGACCTTGACCAGGCCTTTAGGGGTTATAATCTGTGAGAAGATCCCAAGGGGTGGGCAACTGGTCTCAGAGGAGAGCCCGTGTCAGAGTAGCCTCAGCAGTAGTGAACAGACATCCATGCTATGAAGTCAGGACCCACGGTGCAGAGAATGGGGCAAATGTGGAAGGCAGAGGGATGTGTGTTGTGTACATTTTCAAAGTCTCAGCCTGCTCAAATGTGAAAGCAGGGAGAGACGTGGGCAAGAACTCAACTGTGATGGGAAGTCCATGAGCTCATGGATCCAAGTGTGGCTGAATGACCACATCAGAATTGCCTGAGGTACCAATGTAGAATACAGATGCTCAGGGTCAGCCACAAGATTCAGATGCCTCAAGTGTTTGGGTAGTGGTCTTAGGACAGTGATGACAAATACTTTAGAGCTTTCAGCGATACAAATAGCATGTGGCAGCACAGGTACCATAGGTTTGCTAGCATTGGTCCAGGATCTCCAGCATGGTGGTACATGTCTATAATCCCAGCTCTGAGTTTGAGGCCAGCATGGGCTACATTTTTAGTTCAAGGCCAGCCTGAGCTATAATAGTGACATCTGTCTTATCTCCAAAAAACCCCAAACAGGCCGGGCATGGTGGCTCACACCTGTAATCCCAGCACTCGGGAGGCTGAGGCAGGAGGATTGGTGTGAGTTCGAGACCAGCCTGGGCTACAAAAGTGAGCTCAGGACCAGCCTCAACTGCATAGCGAGACCCTGTCTCAAAAAAAAAAAAAAACAACAACAAAAAAAAACCAAACAATCTTAATTTGGAAGGTGGAGATATCTCAGTGGTACAGTGCTGCCTAGCACACATGAAGCCCTCGGTTTAATCCCTTACCATTGCAGACAAATAAGTAAATAAAAAAATAATAAATATTATTCAGTTTATACATGTAAATAATCAAATAATAATCAAAAAAAGTGCATGCAGCACCAGTAATCTCTTGACTTTCCTTTCTCAACTGTTAAATTCCTGTCATCAGAGGTGGCCATTTTTAATTCTTTGACTCTTTCTTCTGACACTTCTCTCTCTACACTTGACCTTGCCCAAAAGGCTAGGTAGAGATGGCATTAACCTCTCCATTTCTAAACATATGCTTATATTATCACTTTTTAATTTGTTATTTTTAATTAATTAATTTTTTATTTTAGGGAAGGGACTACAGAGTGTTCAGGTTCTCACTACTAGATGGACTCCTAGTGATTGAGCCAACTGCTTACAGCCTCCCAAGAGCTGGAATTACAGGTGCATGCCACCAGGTACAGTCTCCATTGCTGGCTCAGTGCACCCTCAGGGCAGGACCAGCAGGTTGCACCAGCCTGCAAGTGCTTTAAAATCCACTGAGCTATTTGGTGGGCCCTAACTTGTTATTTTAGAAAGTAGCAATATAGTCTTTATTTGGGGAGATCAGATTTAAACCTCTTTCATTATATTCTGTTCATCATTTTCCCAAAATAGTTATATCATAAATTTTGGTAAAATTAAAATTCAATATTTAGTTTAGCTGAGTAAATATTATTCACTTTTTAGCAAAGCAGTATACTATGACACTATTTCCTTCCCATGTAAATAATTATTTTGTCTGATTATTATGACTCTTTTTTTCTTATGTAGCTATCAAACTTTCCCCCAGTGATAATTATTTAAATCTACATGTTTTTCAGATAATCTAACAGATCCATTTCTCCCCTCCACAGAACTTCTGCCAATTTCTTTACCCCCTGGACTGGCTGCTCTCCAGGCCTGAAGCAGTGTGCAAGAACTTCCTGCCTTCCTCCTAGGAAGAATTCCAGTTTCTGATGTTGTTTAAGTACTGAGGCTCAAAGCCTGGGCCTAAAGCATGCTAGATAAAAGCCCTCCATTGGATTACAGCCAGGACCCAATGTGTCCGTCTCAGTTCCTAGGTCTTCACCTTTCTTTGGTTTGCCCTTTGACTTCTCTGGCACACAATTTCCAGCTTCCTCAGAATGGGTCCTTTAGGGGCCAGTGAAATAGCTCAGCAGTCTAATGCACCTACTTAGGCAAGTTTAGGCAATCACAGGGACTGAGGTTCAATCCTCTGAGCTGGCCACAAAAAAAAAAAAAAAAAAAAAAAAAGAAGGGATAAAAAGCATGCATCTCTTGGAGCAAATAGTGTGATACAGTAGTCTAACTATATCTATTCTCCTCATGACTGAGAGTTTGGTGTGGTATTTTAGGATGAAAACCAGTTTCCTTCAGAATTTTCTTTATTTCTTTTCTTCTCCATAGTACTGGGGACTGAACCTAGGGAATGCTGAGCTACATCACCCACCCTTTTTATTTTTTTTATTGTGAGTTGGAATCTTGCTAAAATTTCCAGGCTGGCCTTGAATTTGTGACCTTCTTGCATCAGCCTCTCCAGGAGGTGGGATTACAGATGTGCACGGCAGTACCTGGCTTCTCTCAGAAATTTTAGTGTGTTGTTCTATTGCTACTATTAACTGGTGTTGCTAAGAAGTAAAATGCTGGTGCACGCCTGTAATCCCAGCACTTGGGAGGCTGAGGCAGGAGGATTGATGAGTGTTCAAGACCAGCCTGGGCTACAAAACTGAGCTCAAGGCCAACCTGAACTGTACAGCGAGACCCTGTCTCAAAAAGACAAAAGAAAAAGAAAAAGAAAAGAAAAAAGAAAAAGAAAAAGAAAGAAGTAAAATGCAATTCCATAAATATTCCTGTGTATCTATCTAAAGTTTTCCCTCTGAAAGCTTTTGGTGTTCCTCTCTCCTGTCAAAATGTCACATTTATGGACTACTCTAAACCTATTTCTTTTTAGTTTTCATACTGAGTGCTCAGTGACTCCTTTGGATTTAGAGACTGTCCTCAGTTCTGGGATATTCTTTATTATTTCTCTGATATTTTTCTCCCTTTCAATTTCTTTCTTTTTATTCCTTTTATGTTATCTATGGAACTCCTGAAATTTAGATGTTAAATCTTCTTGAATTTTCCTTTTCTTTTGTCATTGCTCTCCCTTCTTGATTTCCTGGACTTTTGTATTCTGACCTCATGTTGAGGTTTTAAAATTCAGCTATTGAACTTTTCAAGTTTTTTATAATGAAAAAAAATTTTTTTTGATGGCTCAGGCTGCTGTAAAGGCATGTCAGGTAAGGCTTGTGGAACTGGGTATCCAACCCCAGCCCCCAGCTCCTGACTGCATTTGCCTGAGCAGACACTTAAACAACTGAACTAACCTCCAGCCCCCCAAAATGTAATTTATAGAAATTTTGAAATTTAAATTTCAAGAAAGGGCACCCATTAGGCATCTAGATTAAAAAATTGTTGACATTCTGCCTTCCTTATTTTAACCAGATAGATGTGTATGTATGTACGCTATCCCATTTGCTAAGCCATGGAAAAGAATGTTGCCTCTTTATCCCACTTACTACCTCAACATTTAGGGTGTGTGCAGGATGCAGCAGGCATCGCTGGAACAAGAACACCTCCCATACAGCAATCCTAGGGTCACTAAGAAAGCTAAGGGCTGTTCTCCAGGGTTACCTGACATCCAATTCATTGCTAATTTCTTCAGCTGTTCCCCAGATATCTTGTATGGCTACTTGGGTATCTGTTTTTTAACTAAAATCACCTAAGGTTAACATAGTGAAGTTTGACAATTTCATCACCTAATTAAGGGCTGTTAAAATAAAAATGAATGAACTAAAAGCTAGATCAGATGATATCTTCTAGAAAACCATAGACAAAATGATGGGAAATTAAAAAGAAAACTAAGAAAGTGCTGTTTCTAGAAGATGATATAAAGGGTTTTAGAATTGGTCAACAACTCTAATTTTCAGATTCAGGAAATCCAGTGAATCCTAGGCAGGAAAGATGAAGAAATATATGTTTAGAGACAATTTGGTGGCATTGTAGAATGCCAGATAGAAGATCTTAAAAGCAGAGTAAGAGCCAGCCAAACAGCTCAGCAGATTAAAGTGCCTGCAAGCAGGCACAGGGGCTGGGTATTCAATACCCAGGCTTGCCATGCCAGTCCTGCCCCTGGGGCGCCCTGAGATGGCAATTGAGAATGGGCATGGTGACGTGCACCTGTAATCCCCACTCTTGGGAAGCTGTAAACAGGCGGATCACCACAAAGAGTCCGATCTAGTAGCTAGACTCTGAACACCCTGTAGATACTTCCCTAAAAGACAAAAAAGAAAAAAAATGAGTGAAAAGATGGTAACTACAAAGATAGCCAGAAGATAGCATTGAAATCAACTGAGACTACAGGGAAAGCTTTCTTTTTTTTAAGTCTGAGAGCAATTTTTTTTTTTTTTTTTTTTTTTGAGTCAGGATCCTCCTATGTAGTTCAGGCTGGCCTTCAGCTCACTGGGTAACCTAGGCTGGCTCCAAACTTGCAGAATCCTCCTGCCTCAGTCTCCCAAAGGCTGGGATTATGGGTACAAGCAAATTTCATACAAATAAAAATTGGAAGTACTTACTAAGAAGAAACAGACTATCATTAAAGTAATCCCCAAATAATGTATGTCAAGAAAATGAAAATGATTTAGAAAGAAAAGTTCGAGATGTAAGAAGGAGTTTAAAATGAAAACTTGATAAACAGGTATATAAAAAGTAAATATTGACTGGATTAAAATTATGTCTCAGCTGGGCAGGGTGGTGGAACATGTCCATAATCTCAACTATTTAGAGGCTGAGGCAGGAAAATTCTAATTCAAGGCTTCCCTGGGCAACTGTTTGAGAATTTAAAGAGACTCTATCTCAAAATAAAAATCAAAAGAGTTTAGGGATGTAGTTTAATGGCTGAGTGCCCCTAGGTGTGATCTCCAGTACCAAGTGTGTATGCACATGTAAACTCACTCTTTCTCTCTCTCTCTCTCTCTCTCTCTCTCTCTCTCTCTCTCACACACACACACACACACACACACACACACACACGCACACACATGCACATGCACATGTGCTTGCACACATACATATTTAAATTTTCTCATTTTTAGCACAAAATCCTGAGTTCAATTCCCAGTACCTCAAGAAAAAGAAATCTCATTTTTATAGCTGTAAAATTAAGATAGAGTTAAAATGCTATAAGCAATGGCATGTTAATTAGGAAAGCAGTACTTAAGTGCTCTATAGTTCTTATGCTAGTTAAGATAAGTTTTAGAGTTTGTTAAGATAAATACACATAGAAATAATCTATTATTTTCAAGTCAAGAGACAGAAAAAGGAACCTGGGAAAATACTTATACTTTTTTTTTTTTTTTTTTTTTTTTTTTTTTTTT
>PVJA010055433.1:0-11182 GCA_004027025.1 Myocastor coypus | reverse complement strand
ATGGCTCAGTGGTCTAAAGCGCCTGCTTAGGAAAGCTTGGGCAGCTGCAGGGACCACGGTTTGATCCTCGGCACCACATGCTGTGCCAACCCTGCCCTCAAGGCAGGCTGAGCCGGCCATAAAAATACACAAACAAACAAAAGTTCTGAAACAAGAAAAAAAAATTTAAAAAAAAAAAATTAAACAAACAAACAAAAAAAACAGAATTTCCATGATTCACACAGAAAACAAAGAAATCAGCACTTACACCTTAAAGTAAATTCATGTACACTTTTTTTTTAACTTTATTTTTTATTTTTTTTTTTTCCTTGTTTCACAACCTTTGTTTGTTTATTCATTCATTTTTATGGCTGGCTCAGCCCGCCTGGAGGGCAGGGCTAGCGCAGCACGTGGAGCCGGGGATAGAACCGCGGTCCTGAAGCCGCCCAAGCTTTCCCAAGCAGGGCTTTAGACCACTGAGCCATTCCGCCGGGCCCCTCATGTACACTTTTGAGTTTCTAATGGGACTAAGTTTGAAGGAGGAAAGTCATTAGCAGAAATAAGTTTTCTGATGCACAGTGCCAGGTGTGATAGTGCACACCTGTAATCCTAGCACTTGGGAGGCTGAGGCAGAAGGATCTCCGTCCCCTCAGTTTTATGGCCAGCCTAAGCTATACAGTGAGTCCCTGTCTCAAAAGACAAACAAAAAAAAAATCAGCTGAGGCAGGAGGATCGGTGCGAGTTCTAGACCAACATATGCTACAAAAGTGAGCTCAAGGCCATCCTGAACTGCATAGCAAGACCCTGTCTCAAAGACCAAAAAAAAAAAAAAAAAAAAAAAAATTCAGATGCGCAAACTAGTCAAACATGAGCAAAACCATATATAAGTTCTGCATATAAATTCTCATGTATCCACTTAGTAGAAGAATTAGTACAAGCCAGGCATGGTGGCGCACGCCTGTAATCCCAGCACTTGGGAGGCTGAGGCAGGAGGATTGGTGAGAGTTCGAGACCAGCCTGGGCTATGAAAGTGAGCTCAAGGCCAGCCTGAACTGCATAACAAGACCCTGTCTCAAAAAGACCAAAAAAAAAAAAAGAATTAGTACAATTTTATGCCTTTTGTATTGGGGATTGAACTCAGGACCCTGCACTTGCCAGGCAGGCACTTATTCTACTGAGCTATATCCCCAGTCCCAGAATTTGTACAATTTTAAGCTCAATTCTTTTGGCTTACAGATAGTACTGGATGTGGAGTTCAATCTCTCAGTGTGTACTTTCAAAGAGAATTAAATAACTAGCAGCATTATTACGTAGCCTACAGATGCATGCCAACATACATCTACCCACAATTAGCTTTAGCTCAAAAACCCACTTTCCGGGGTAAGAGCAAAAGCATACCAAGCCTAACAAACTGAAATGGTTAAGGAAGCAGCTAAATGTTTTTTCCTTCCTCCCTTTAACCCTGGTTTTTGTCATCAGGTTATGTGAGTTTTCTTGAATTCCAAACCCCTCCGTCTTTATTAACAAAATACAACAGGCCTTCCAACTGGAGGTTACAGGAGTATGGGCAGAACTCTTCCTTCCACTCAAGTTACAGCCCGAGTGGGCTAACTACAGAGCAGTATTTAGAAAACCAATTAACTTTCGGACAAAGTTCCCCCGCCGGTTTAGCCCGAAGCAAGTTCTAACAGAAAGGGGGAGGGGGCCTAGGCGGAAGAAATCTACTACTAGGACGCATCGGAATGTTAAGACTTTCACCAAGTTTCACTTCAACGCTGAATCAAACTGGCAAAAATAACCGAATGTTCTGGAAGTGGAAAAGCAGCCGCGGTCACATCCTCAGCAGGAATCAAAAGGCAATGGAGATCCTAGAATTAGTCACCGCTTCCCAAACACCAACTTTTAATCACAGCTGAACTGGGCAGGACCGGGCCTGTGAGTCAACCTGCAGCGTATTATCAAAGGCTTGGGGGCAAACCTCGCCGCAGCGAAGCGCGCCCCAGTCCTGCGCGACGCGCAGATGTCGCTATTTAGAAGCGTTTCAGCGGGCCGTAAATAACAGCCTGCGATGGGGGGGCCCTACGCGACCCCGCGCCCCGCGGGCCCGGAATCGCTCTGCCGGGATCCAGGCAGAAGGCTGCGCGGGGCGACCGGCGCCCAAACGCGACTTCCAGGAAAGTCCGCGCCGGCGAGCCGGCGGGCTCGGCGGTCCGGCCCGAAGGGCAGAAGGGCTGGGGCTGGACCCTCCGCAGCGGACGCCGCGAGAGCTCTGGCCGGCCGGGCCCGAGGACGGGCGGCCGCGGTGAACCTCGAGACTCCGCCCGCGCGGAGCCCGGGGCGCCTCCCCTCCCCCGCCGGCCCCCGGAGCGAAGGTGCGGGGCGCGGAAGCGCGCGCATTGTACGGCCCCCCGCGAGCCGGCCGCCTCCCCACCCCCTTCCTTCCTCCCCGCCGCCCCTCGGCTCCCGCCAACCCCGAGAACCCCGGGAAGAAAGAAAGGAAGCGGGGGAGGTCGCCCCGCCCGGGGCTCAGCCGCCGGGAGAAACTCCGGCGGGGAAAAACAAATCTCAGCCTGGGACTCGCGAGGGAGGGCAGGGAGCGGCGGCGGCCGGGGCGGGGGGCGGGCGACGGGGGGCGGGGGGCGGCCGGGCGGGGGGCTGCGGGCGCTTACCTGCCGCGAGTGCGACTTGGGCTCCGGCGGCTTGAAGAAGGAGTCGGGCAGCTTCCGCAGCCGCATGGGCACGGTCTGGGGCACGTTGGCCGTCTTGGGGTTCATGACGGCGTTGAAGAGCGCCTCCAGGTCGGTCTCCGAGTCCCCGCGGACGTGCACGATTTGGTGGCCGGCGGGGGGCGGCGGCGGCGCCGCCTGGGCCGCGGGGGCGGCCGGCTGCGCGGGCGCGGACGGCGGGCCCTGGCTCTGGCCCGGCGCGGGCTGCGCGGGCGGCTGCCCGGGGCCCGGGGGCGCCGGCTGGGGCTGCGGCGGCGGCCCGGGGTCCATGGCGAGTCCGGGGCTGGGGCTCGGCGCGGACGCGCGCTCTAGCTGGCTCTCGGGCCGGGGGGCTGCGCCGCGGCCCCGCAGCCCCCGCCCGGCCTCCGCCCCGCCGCGCCCGGCGGAGCTGTGCGGCGGCTGCGCCCGCGAGGGCCGGGACGGCGGCGCCTCAGAACTTCTCCTCGGCCGAGCCGGCACGCCGCGGCCTCCGCCCTCCCCCTCGCTCCCTGATTTCCCTTTCTTGTTCCTTCCTTCCTCCCTTTCTTTTCCCCGGCGGCGGCTGCGCCCGACTGAGACAGAAACTCGCCTCAGACGCCAAAACTAAAGTTGGGAGAAGCGCCCGCCCGCGCGCCGGCTCCGCCTCCTCCCGGCTCTTCCTTCCTCCGCGCGCCCGCCCGCGCCGAATCCGGCCGCCGCCGAGGGAGACTCCGGGCGAGTCGCCGCATTCCTGCGGACGCCGCGCGCACGTGACGCGCCCGCGCGGCCGCTCCGGCGCGGTCCCCGCGACGTGGCCGTAGGTCGCGCGCGCCTGCCGCGCTGCGCCCGCGGACCAAGATGCGAAAGGACCAGATTTTAGAGCCTGAACTTCATTTTGCAGCCCCCCCCCGCCTCGCCCCCCTCCCCACCCCGCAGCGAGGGCTGTGGAGCCCAGGGCCTCTGGCTGAGCTCCAGCCCAGCCCCGCGCTGCTCCAGGGGTTCAGACGGGGTCTCTGCGTTACGCGGGGGGGCTTGGACTGCCCTCCTGCCTCAGCCTCCAGGGAGGTGGGCTTCCAGGCTTGCTTACTGACTTCCTGACAACGGGAAATGATTGCCTGAAGCTTTGAAACCAAGTGTATCTTGTGCAAGGAAACAGAAATTGGCCTGCTACAAAAAGTGGCATGGGGCCAGGGAGATAGCTCAGCAGAATAGAGCTACGGCAAGCGCCAGGGCCTGACTTCAATCCCCGGTTCGAAAAAACAAACAATAAGTCGCATCAACTTTTTTACCACTGAAATTTGCCCTAGTGTCACCGGAAGCCTCAGTGCAAAAAGAGAAGTGCTTCTGAGGCTCTGGGAGCCAAGTACCCTGTGAAAACATTGTGTCCATGCCCGGCCTCAGGACAGACGCGTGAATGCAAAGAGTGGGGGAGAGGAGGCCACAGTTGGCTTCTTGTCCTGTGGGTGGCAGTGCCTTGCCTGCAAGGGGTCTCCATTTGGGGTCCTCAAAACTTGTTTTTACCATGTACTTTTTTTTTTTAAGGAGCTTTATTGAGATCTAATTCATTTAAAATTAAAGTGAGTTGGTGTTTTTCAAGATATTCGTAAGGTTGTGCGATAGCACTTTGATTTAAATTCCACTAGAAAATAAAACCCACTTTCTAAAAAAAAAAAAATTCACTTACTGTTTTAATGATTTTATCTGTAATGCTCATAAAATGGAGGTGTAAACAGCATTAAGCAAAGAAGGGGCCCCTGTGCAAAAGATAATCCTCTACCAGCCAGGACATGCCTGGGATAATTCCTGGTTGAAGTCTGTAGCACTTAGAGCAGTCAGTCAGACACATGGGCTTACATATCACAGGCTTTCTCTCACGAGAAGTCCATTATAGCCTTAAAGTGCAAAATCAAAGCATGGGGCTGAGACTAGCGGCGGTGAGGTGGTGTTTGCTTGGCCTGTGCTATACTTGTTTCAGAACCTTTGTTTGTTTATTCACTTATTTTTATGGCCGGCTCAGCCTGCCCCGAGGTCAGGGCTAGCGCAGCATGTGGTGCCGGGGATCGAACCTCGGTCCCTGAAGCCACCCAAGCTTCCCCAAGCAGGCGCTTTAGACCACTGAGCCATCCCGCCAGGCCCTTGGCCTGTGCTATAGACGTGCAATTACATACATAAATATGAAGGGGGCCTGAAAGATACAGGGGGTGAGGAATTGGGAAATGCCATATACTACCTGTACCAGTGCCCTACCATAAATAATAAAATCATTTTACAAACGTACTGGTAACAAAAGTTTTCTACAAAAATTATCATTTGGAGCAGAGGGGTTGGGCCACACTGCAAGATTCTCATCAGCTGCTCAGGACCCGCTGGGATTCATGCCCACCCCTGTTCCCAAATGTCAAGTGCACCTAACAGCAAACTTGCAGGGTCTGCAGTTACAGCTTCCATCTTTTACTAGCTGTGAGACATTGGACATGTTACTCATTTATTACTGGTGTCAGGGGTGATAACACCTACCTCATACATTGTTGAGGCATTAAGTGAGTCAGTGAATTTAACGTACTTACTCCAGTTTTGACGTAAGGAAGAATTCTTATTAATGTCAACTATCATCATTGTCACATTTATAGATGACTTTGCATAACCAACCAAGGTGACATAACCTCTCCTTTGCAAGGGCCTTTGTTTATTATTTTGTTTAGTTTTCCATATAGTCCAAGCCTGGCCTTAAACTCCCGATGTGCCTAGCTAGCCTTGAATCTGAAATCCTCTGCCTGAACCTCTCAAGTGCTGGGATTACTGACTTTTGGCTGCCTTTTCTAATGGGGACTTAAGGAATCATCTATTGATTGGTCCACACAAACAAAGCCTTTGGGCAGAAATTATGCATGAACACCAGCTGAAAGGAAACCTAGTAAGTGAGGTGACCACCCCTGGGTTGGTACTAGAAGCTGTGTCTTAAGTAGAGTACTACCCCTGTGAACATAATTCAAGAGTTTATGATGGTTTTGTGGAATACTGTTTCACCTGCCACTAAGTGGGCACCAAAATTGCCTTGAGAACTGGATGGGAAGGCCTTTTGGAGCAGTTTCGTGCTCTGTAGGCACGTCTGTCATCAGCCAAGATTTTGGAACTTGCTGTTCCGCTATAAAATTTCAGTCACAGGTTAGGAAAGGATGACGCCCGCCGTATTCCGTCCTTTGCCCACCTCCTCTGCCCCATTTTACAACAACTGTAAGTGTGAGGCCACTTTCCCAGAGAGCCATCTTCACAGGAAGGTCCACTTTCATTGCGGGTGTCATTGACGTCTATGTAGCTCACTCTGAAAACACTAGCTATGTGACTTCTGAACTGCTGCGGACCCTCGGCCCACACTTCATGCTGGTCACCTGCCGCTCTGTGTCTACCTTGTCATTTTTCGGAATGTTGCAGTTGTGAAATCTGTTGTACAGTTCTTTTTTTTTTTTTTTTTTTTTTTTATAGTCGGCTCAGCCCACCCCAAAGGCAGGGCTGGCACAGCATGTGGTGCCGGGGATCGAACCGCGGTCCCTGAGGCCAACCAAGCTTTCCAAAGCAGGCGCTTTAGACTACTGAGCCATCCCACCAGGCCCCCAGTACAGTTCTTTTCTGATGCACATCGTTCTGTTGTTTCATTTTTCACACCTTGTTTATCATTATCCTCTCCCTTTTCTCTGATCCCTGGCTCTGTCACTCCCCTGGGATTGGAATTTTGTGTCCCTCCAAAATTATGCTGCAACTTAATTCCCCATGCCTTCGTAGTAAGAGAGCCTTTCGGAGGTGTTGAGGTCACAAAGGGCTTTGGCACAGCACTTAGTCCCTTTGTCCCCCATCCTTCCTACCTAGTAAGGACAGTTTTCCTAGCAACAAAATGCCATCTTGAGAGCCAAGTGTAGTGGCGCATGCCTATAATCCCAGTACTTGGGAGGCTGAGGCAGGAGGCTCATTTTGAGTGGGAAACGAGCCTGGGCTGCAAAGTGGAGAAGCACTATAAGTCCGATCTGTGTAGCAAGTCTGTAGACCCTGAACTAAATAAATTTTTTTTAAAAATTAAAAATTAACAGCTGGGAGGGCTGGCCAAATAGCTCAGTGGATAAAAGTGCCTTCTTAGGCAGACGCGAGGGCTAGGGGTTCAATGCCAGGGCCTGCAGTGCCATTCCCGCTGCCCCCCCCACCAGCAACTGAGTCTGGGCATGGTTGCACACACCTGTAATCCTAGCTCTTGGGGGGCTGAACAAAGGCGGATCACTAGGAGCCCTAGTTACATGGTGAGACCCTGTAGGCCCTGTACTAAGATAAAAAAAAAAAAAAAAAACAGTTTAACTCAGTGGTCCAGTACCTGCCTGGTGAGCACAAGGTCCTCAACTCTTCCACACCAGATAGTTGAGGCTCAGAGAAGTTAAATACCTGCCAATAGCCACCCTGCTGGGATGTGAGAGACCCAGAAAGCTGAAGCCCTCCTTCAGTAGTGTGGTGGTAGCTGGATGATTTCAAAACAGTATCAGTGGGGCTGGGGAGATAGCTCCAAGGCACAAGTGCCTGCTAGGCAAGTGCAAGGTTGTGAGTTTGAAACCCGGTCCTGAAAAAAAAAAAAAAAAAAAAAAAACAGTATCAGCAAATTATGCATTTAGAAGGTTAAGGGAATGTATGCATCCTGTTATTTAAGGAGTAGAGCTTTATTTATTTATTTTTATAACTGTTGTCTGACTTAAGATTATATAATCTGAAGGTTAAACATTAAGGACAAAGTTATGTGCTCTCTAGAAATCCAGACTGAAAAAGTAAAAAGATGCAAAATTTTCATTTCAAGTAAGGTTGTCATCTAGAGGCAAATTACTGGAGGATGTTTTTTCGAGGTTTTTACACTGCAAGGGATATGGATGGCCTCTGTTAGGAGGACCAATTTAAGACTTCATGGGGAAGGACTGGCGAGATAGCTCAGTGGACTAAGTGCCTGCTTAGGCAAGCACAGGGACGGGAGTTCAATCTCTGCTGCCCCCAGCCCAGGGCTTGCTGAGCTGACCACCAAGACCACTTGTGGTGGTGCACACCTATAATCTCAGAGTTTGGGAGGCTGAGACACAGGGATCACTATGAATCTGAGCTATGTAGTGAGACCCTGTACCAAATACATAAAAAAGAAAAAGGAAAACAGAGCACTCACCAATTGCAGAAACTCCAGCTGGAGCCTATGGAGCTCTGCGCTTTGTCCGGGGCACACTGTAGCTCTAGTTAGCAGCATTCCCTTGGAGTCGGTCACTGTTCTCGAGGTCCCTGTGATGCTGATCCACCACATGGACTCACCTTGAAGCTGGAGAACTTTTCCCTTTCATCCACCCTCTACAGTTCGCTGTTCCATGGTGATGGCACTGTCAGAGATCTGCTTATTTCCTCTGCACCTGATCTTCCTACTGCTCCCGACCTCCAGCTCTCCTACATGGATTCAGTTAACATGAGCCAGTGTGACGGCTCCCAACGGTCCCCCCAGCACTTGGGAGGAGGAAGCACGAGGGTTGGGAGTGCAAAGCTAGGCTGGACAAGTTGGCGAGTGTGTGGCCAACCAGACTACACAGTGAGACACTATCTCAGAACACCAATCCAGTACAATTTATTATTCATTTATGATATACTGCTGGGCATCAGATCCAGGGCCTTATCCCAGTGGGACAATTGCTGGCCTACTGAGGTACAGCCCAATCTTTTTTTTTTTTTCTTGTTTCAGAACCTTTGTTTGTTCACTCATTTTTATGGCCCGCTCAGCCCGCCCCAAGGGCAGGGCTGGCGCAGCATGTGGTGTCGGGGATCGAACCGCAGTCCCTGAAGCCGCCCAAGCTTTCCCAAGCAGGGGCTTTAGACCACTGAGCCATCCCGTTGGCCCCCCCCCCCTTTTTTTTTAGCCCAATCCTTTTTTTTTTTTTTTTCCTTTTCCTGAGGTGAAGTCTCACTTAACTTGCCCGAGCCGGCCTTGAGTTAATGATCCTCTTGCCTCAGCCTCTTTGAATACCTGGAATCACAAGTGCGTGCCACTGTACTTGGCCAAATGACCGATACTATTTAACAGGTAGTTAATAATAGAGTCAGGAAAGGGGCCAGCACATAACTGATGCTTGAAGACGGAAGGACCACCACAGCTACTCTGCTGGAGGGTGTGTGCCAGACCCTCCTGGGGACATCTTCAACTCATACTCCACTATTTTCAGGTCAGTCAACGATAAGAAGTAGAGTTTTTATATGAGTTGTAATATGCTAATGCAAATAAAAAATATAAGGTAATTTGTTTATCAAGTCTAGAGAATAATTTCAAAACACTTTAGAAATGCATACCTATATGCAAATAGTTTAAAAGCCATAACCATGTTGACTTGTGTTGAGCTGTACAGTAAAGCAGGGCTGGAGGCCTGGAGCTACAAAAGGACATGAGCCACAGTACATGACAATAATCATTTCTTTGAAAAAGTTACAGTGCCATGGGCCTGGCGGGATGGCTCAGTGGTCTAAAGCGCCTGCTTGGGAAAGAATGGGCGGCTTCAGGGACCTCAGTTCGATCCCCGGCACCACATGCTGTGCCAGTCCTGCCCTCGGGGTGAGCTGAGCGGGCCATAAAAATGAGTAGAATAAACAAAGGTTCTGAAACAAGAAAATAAATAAATAAAATAAAAAGAAAAAGTTACAGTGCCAGTGTTTACTTAAGTGCATGTTCCTGACAACGATTTGTGGTTTTTGCATCTGTGAGATGTTTTCACGTATGTTTCTCGTCAGCATGACATGCAGCACAAAAAAAAAAAAAAAATTGTCTTAAAACCATTACATTTAAAAATATATGCATTTTAAAGCCGGGCGTGGTGGCTCACGCCTGTAATCCCAGCACTTGGGAGGCTGAGGCAGGAGGATCGGTGCGAGTTCGAGACCAGCCTGGGCTACAAAAGTGAGCTCAAGGCCAGCCTCAACCGCATAGTGAGACCCTGCCTCAAAAAGACAAAAAAAAAAAAAATGCATTTTGACAATTCAGCATACCAGACTCTCAGGCAGTGCCTCTCAGCACCTAACACTGTCTCCTCGTTTTCTGTCAGATGACAGGAAAACAGCTGGGTACCATTTCTATCGAATCACCTCGCACACACTTGAGTGTAATTATTAAGTCATCCCCGAGTCTTTCTTCCTGAACAATTTCAGTTCCTTAACCTGTGCTCGGTCTTTTTTCTCAACTCTTTCATCATGGTTCTGCAGTTCTCTGACTCCTTTCCAAGTACTCCAAGTTCTCTAGTTGTTGATGTCACAATATAAGCTATCTCTAGTCCCAAACTGCACTTTAGTTCTACACAACTGATTAACAGTTGTCAAGGCTGGCTATACAGAAAATTAGGTTGTTTAACATCCCGTAACAATGCATTTTCTTTTAAGTGGTCAAAATGTGGGGCCAGGGGATAGCTCGGTAGAATAAGCACTTGCCTGGCAAGTGCAAGGTCTTGAGTTCAAACCCCAGTCCCGGGGGGAAAAAAAAAAAAAAAAAAAAAGACTGCTGCTCAGCCTGTCCTGGGGCAGGGTGTTGGTGCATTGGGCACGGCGGGATGGCTCAGTGGTCTAAAGCACCTGCTTGGGGAAGCTTGGGCGGCTTCAGGGACCGCGGTTCGATCCCCGGCACCACATGCTGCGCCAGCCCTGACCTCGGGGAGGGCTGAGCCGGCCATGAAAATGAGTGAATAAACAAACAAAGGTTGTGAAACAAGAAAAAAAATAATAAATTAAAAAAAAATGTGAACGCTTATGTGCCCGTGAATTTGTTGTATTTGGTTGGGATAACAGCATTTTAAAACTAAAAGGTTAGGGGCCCAGCGGGATGGCTCAGTGGTCTAAAGCGCCTGCTTGGGAAAGCTTGGGCGGCTTCAGGGACCTCAGTTCGATCCCCAGCACCACATGCTGTGCCAGCCCTGCCCTCGGGGCGGGCTGAGCCGGTCATAAAAATGAATGAATAAGCAAATAAAGGTTCTGAAACAAGAAAAAAGATAAATAAAAATTTTAAAAAAATAAATAAAACTAAAAGGTTAAAAAAAAAAAAAAACCGTAAAAGGTAAAGGACAGCATTCAACCCAATTCTCTAGACCTCGGGTTCTTGGTCAGCCTGCACTGTCCACTATGGTAGCCACTAGCCACGCTAAAATAAAAACATTCAGTTCCTTAGTCACATTAGCCCATTGTAAGTGCTCCGAAGCCACACGCGCGTGGCTAGACGCCATGATACTGGGTGGTTCATACATAAATCAGTCTTGTCCCAGAAACTGCCACCGGGCAAAGCCGCTGTAAATGCCTTGCTCAGCAGAGTGCTCTTCAGAGGCAGTGCTAGAAAGGCGGTTCTTGGCCCCACGCTCTCGCACCGTAAAGACGAGCTACAAGGTGACCTCAGTAACACACAGGCTCACTGAGCTTGTGCATAAAGTATGTGTTCTAGCCGGGCGTGGTGGCGCACGCCTGTAATCCCAGCACTCGGGAGGCTGAGGCAGGAG
>PVJA010055432.1:0-11176 GCA_004027025.1 Myocastor coypus | reverse complement strand
CAGTCTGTCTCTCTGTCTCTCTTTATATTACATTCAGGCTCTCCGCCTTAGCTCCTGCCCTAGGCTACACCCATAATCCCAGAAGTACTTCCACCCATAATCCCATCAGTACTAAAACCCATAATCCCAGGGATCATGGATCAAGTCTCAAACTCTAGAAGTCCCCGCCCAATGACTCCATGAGGCTTTGGGGGGACAACTAGATATAAACCATAACAGCCACCTTCATCCTATTTCTTCTCCATTTTCTTCTTTCTCTGGGCCTCCCCATCACCAGAATGCCAGCCTCACTTCTATATGTCTCCTAAAGTGCCCTTTATCTCTTTGGCTGGTGTGCTTCTAATTGATCTCTCTCTCTCCTCCAGACTTGCCTAGTGCTTATGCCACAGTGCTAGCTGGAGTAATCTTACATATTTTCTATTCGGTTAGCTCATTCCTCTGTGGGATACCCTCAGTGAGGTGAGAGTGTCCTGAGCAGAAGGCTTGGACTTCTCACCACAAATCCCACTCTGCTATTTCTCCAACTATCCATGAGTCAGTTTTGTTTCTAGAACACACCTCCTTGCCTCTCTGCACACACCACTGTGTCTTTTGATGAATACTAAATTCTAATCCCTGCTCTCTTACTCTTGCTTCATCACTCAAACTCATTTTATCCTTCAAGTCTCCTTCTGTTCTAAATTCCCTTTGTCCAGGGGCTTTCTCTGACTTTTCTCAAATCAGGTCACATTGATTGGTTTCATTACAAATTATTAAACAGTGTGTATTCCATACAGGATGCAGAGCCATATACCTCGAGGGGCCGAGAGCGTGTGATTTGTTCATCTTCAGGGCTTACTTCAGGGTTACTCACGTGGGAGACGCTCAAGTGCGTGTATGTTGGATAAATGAAGGTGTGGGTGTCAGTGACTTATTATGTAATCTCGAATAGGTCATTTGTCTTATTAGAGCCTCTATTTTATTTATCACTAACATGAGAACACTGAATTAAAGTGGCATGAAGATGAATTCCAGGTTTAAAGTTATATGAATGTATAATGTTTATTGTGATCCAAGAAGTATGACAGAGCTTTCAAAATAGCTGTGAGATGGTGCAACTTGCAGTCTTTGATTTGAATTTGTGCATGAAAATATTTGTTGTACAGAGATCATATCTTCTGAAGAATAACTTTTTAAATGAAACAATTGCCACCATTAGTGCCAGAGATCAGGGAAAGTTCACACCCTAATAATTTGGGGTTTTGCAAACTTGTAGACACAAGAAAGGACGCTGAAAGAAATGTGCTTTTCTTTAAAAAAATGAGTCTGGCCTAAATGAATTGAAATGATTCAGAAGAATGTGATTTTTCAATTATTCTTCAGATTGATGAAACAGTTACTTGAATATAATAGGCTAAGGAAGGGCACTAGTCAGTGTTTCTACAAACTAAGATGAACCTTTGGAAGTAGGATCATCACTGTTCATTTAAAGGGTAGGTTTTAGGTATTTCATTTCATTTTTAATTAAGAAAATATATTTTTGTAGGTTCTTAGCTCACTCATATGAAAAAGTAGTTAATATAGTGTTGATGGCAAAGAAAAGTCGCAGGATGATTAATATAAAATATATAGCAAGGAAAAATTCGAACTCATTGTTCTTAAATTTTGGATGATCTGGAAGGTGAGAAGGGCACACAGTAGACTGTTCTGGGAGAGCCATGATGCAAAGCAGGAGGCACCACAGCGGAGCAGAGAGAAGGTCAAAACTTTATACTGGGAGAATGATTGAAATATATACCTATAGGAAACCACTATAGTATTTGCAAAAGACAAAAACCACAAGACAAAAAGAAAGCTAGCTATGGGGGCTAACCAAATAGCTCAGCGGATTAAAGTGCTTGCAAGCAGGTGCAGGGTCCTGGTCCTGCTGTTCTGGCCCCGACCCTGGGGCATGCTGAGGTGGCAATTGAGACTGGGTGTTGTGGCACATGTCTGTAAACTCAGCTCTTGTGAGGCTGTAAACAGGGAGGTCACTATGTGTCTGATCTAGTAGTGAGACCCTGAGCACCCTGTAGACTCTTCCCTAAAATACCAAAAAAAAAAAAAAAAAAAAAAGCTAGCTATACATTCTTATCTGTGTCTCCTTAAAAAACCCTCCAATTTGACCTTGTGTAATTATCTTTATTATGTGTGATTCCAAAATATAACCAATTTTCAAAGGTTTTCATTCATGACTTGTCTTTCTTTGGTTTTTCTTTTCTGTTGTGCTTATTTTATATGTATATCTGCTCTGTGGTATAGCGGTACTGGAATTAAAAACTCTACACCAAGGATAGTTTTCTAATTTATTGCCTTCTCAGACAAAGATGTATTCCTTAGATTCCTGCCAATCTGCAATTGTGAATAAAAGATATTATACTGGTTTGAAGAGCTAGGTAGTTTTAGATGGGGACAGAAAATCATGAGAGGTGAACGATTTTCATCTGAAACTAAAATTCAGACAAAGGATTGGTGGTGTTATGCGAGCAGACAGTGTGCCAGCATCGCTGTGCACTAGGCACAAGTGCCAGCTTGTAGCAAACAGGAGACAACTCAAGGAGCAAAATAAAACTAGGTCTACCTTTGCTCATTCAAAAACCACCCACAACTTCCTAGGAGAAGAACATATGCCGAGCATATTTGAAAACATTATAAGGCATGCATAAAGTACAATATTAGTCAATTTTATGTGCTCAGTTGCATGAAATCTGTGTGTTTAAAAAATATAATAATTTGCATTTCACGGCTTTTGATAACCTCAGGAGTGCACTTGAAATTCAGCACATGCCCACAGCACCTCCCAGCTCACCCCATTTTTAACTGAAGACCAATGGTTTCTATTAAGGGATCAGGCAGGGCCTCTGACAAGCCAGTCAATAACTATGTGAGGTTACTTCATTAATGCTATAATGGCTGATAGAGTGAGAGGCAAAAAACAGGTTCCTGACAGCAGCAAATGAAAATGATAGAGATTCCTGAAGCAATGCGCCTTTCCTTTGTCATTGTCTTTTGCTTCGCTTATTCAGAATGTGGCATTTATGTATTCAGTCTTGATGAATGTTGCAGGCTTTAAGTACTTTTTCCATCTCTAATGCAGCGGCGATTGCACATTGTTCTCTCTTTCTCTCTGGCTCTCTCCTTCCGTCTCGCCTTCTTCCTGTAACCTCTGCTGTCAAGGCATTGCAGGCTGAAGGGTTGCAGGCACTGGCTAAATAGCTTTTGTGCTGTTAACGGTGAAGGTGCTAGGACAATGCATCATAAGTGCCGGCTGGGTCAGAGCCAAGTGCGCAGTGGGGGCTGGACCTTGCTGCTAGTATGGTGAGGCCTCCCTGGCCCCAGCTCTTGCTACCTTTGGAAGCCCCACAGCAACCTCCAAGGGAAGAGGAGACCTCTCTGTGCAGTTCACTCAGGACATGATTAGAACATGAAAACTCACTGCAGGTGAGCCAGGAAGACATGTCAGAAAAGCACACCACAGTTATCCATGGGTGCCCACGTCTAGCAAGCGTGCACTGGTGCCAGTGCCTAATGGTGAGAGGCTGAACGTCTCTCCAGTTGCTATGTGTCTTGGTAGGCACAAGCTGCTTGCTGGTCCTTGAGGGCCGTGCACTTTGCTAGGAAGTACAGACTAGGAGGTCTCTGGCCTCAGTTAGAAGAAGCCTAGGGAGGCCACAGTGAGAAGTACAGGCATCTCCCCAATTTGCTGCTGGGTACCTTCTTTGATAAAGGGCAGAATCAAGAAACTGGTAGATATGCAAGGAGTCAAGAGTTGAGGGAATCTTGGTGTCCTTTCCCATGTGGGTTTGGTTTTTTCTAACAGAGGGAACCAAATTTTGGGGATCCTTTGAATCTTAGGTGGTGTTAGAGCTGTGAACTATTCTGAAGGGGAAAATGTGATAAAATCAACTGTAAGTGCATATGCTTAATTCAAACAGCCTTTATGAGTGAATTTATCTGATTTGTTCAGGATTCTGGTTCAGTTTACAGAACCTCAGAACCACATCAGCATGGTCAAACACAAGGCAGGCAGGAAAAAAAAAAAAAAAAAACTGTGATGGCCTGAGTTCTGTAAGCCTTCCCCTGCACAACTTGGGTGGTGGGACATAGCTTCAAATTGCCATCATATGTTTAAAAAGCTAACTGAAATACTTTGTGAAAGAGCCTGTAGTCAAATGTAAACAAACAAAACTTAGCTAATTTATAAGTGCATGTATGATTACAGGTAATTTACATGACCAAAGGCACCTTAGTGGAAACAACTGGCCTTTATTTTTCAGAGTCCATCAGAGGATATGCCAATATGCTTCCATCTTTGCCTACTGAAGAGGATCAAAGCACAGCGATCAGATGGAGGTGGCCTCAGCTTCACAGTATTATATGTGGGCAATCTCAGTTACTTTGGTAACTGCAAGTTCTATTTTTTTGTTTTTCACTGTACATTTTTTCTCTTTGATCTTGCCAATTATGTACATGCCAGGCATTATTCTGCTTGGTAAACTTTATGTGCTGAGTCATGGCTCTTCATCCCTTCCCAATTCATGGGAGTAAAATCCTAACCCCTAGTGCCCCAGAGTGTGACAGTATTGGTGGTTGGAAATAGAATCTCCTTCAGGAGGTAATGCAATTAAAATAAGATCATTAAAATGGGCCCTAATTCAGTACAACTGTTGCCTTTAAACAAGAGAAAATCAAAACTCAGATGAGTACAAACTGAAGACCGTGTGAAAATAGGAAGAAGAGGTCCAGCTACGAGTGAGGGGAGAGGCCTGCAAGGACCACTCTGTTTAATGGTAGTCCTGTTTACTACAGGCAACAAGAAACTTGGTGCAGCTAGGCCATAGCAGCAGGGCAGCTTACTTGGGCTAACTCCCCATCCCTTAGTCCCAGTGGTCTTCATCTTAATGGAATAAATGTTCTCTGCATCCAGGATTTTACTTCTCACTTTCAAGTTACTAAGTATCTCTAAATAATATGTAGAACTAAATGGTGTGATGAAGAGTTCACATAAAAAGTTTCATATGTTATGTAACCTGCTCTATTTTGTTATTTTAATTCTTATATATACATAATCCATGCAGGTTAACTTTTGTATCATATTTTCTTGCATTAATGTATCACTATTGAGTTATCTGATTCCTTCCTGAAAGAATTTGAGAATATTCCTATTTCTTATAATAATTAACAGATCTGCCATGAATGTTCTTGTTCACGTATCCTGGACAATTTATATGTTCCTAGATGGCATCATAGCATGTACATATTTTCAACCTAAAGAGATAGTGTCAAATTGCTTACCAAATAGTCATAACACAGTTTCCTTCAAAACTGACTATGACCCATGCTTTTCCCTCATAATCTCATCAACATTTAGTACTATTCAGGTTTGACATTTCCTTGTAATTTTATGGGAGTGAATGATGTTTCATAGTTGTAAGGACTCAGTTATTTGCTATAACATCCACAAGCAGGCATAGTTATTATTAGCCACATCTTGCACAGAAAGAAACTAACCTTCAAAACATTAGTTTATTGTGCAAGACTTGGCAGCTACAAAGTCATTAAGCAAGGACCAACATGTATCTGGTTGCAAGGTCCATTGTGTTATTTTGAGTTTCCTCAAAAGGAGACATTGTGACAAAGGATTTAGGTGCTGGTAGTTTGTTGGGGGAATGGATTCCAGTAAGAGCACTGGGGCTTAAGCTAGTGAGGAGTTAGTGAGCAATTATCACTCGAGCAATTGGGGCTCCATTTTTGGAGCATTCTCTGAAGGTTAGAGCACCTGAGAATTAGTCCATCTACTTAAGAGGAGTCTGAGGACTCCCATTCCTTATTGGCTAGGTTTTGGACATTCTGCAAAATGATCGACCTGAGCTCCCCTTGGAGAGAGTCAAAAAAAGTCCTTAGTCTGAGGAGAGAGCTGTGAGCCCTTGAGTCCCATCGACCTTCAAGGGAACAGAGTCAGGCAAAGGCACCAGGAGAGGCATGATAGTGCCATCTGCCAAAGCAATAGAAATCTCTGTTCCAACTCTCCAACCCCACCCCCATAACCTAAGGGAAAGCAACTGCATTTTAATCCACCAACTGTGAGTTAGTTTATAACTGATGGGATTTTTTTCTACAGAAGTTGATCATAATATTGCACTTCACAAAAATTGTTTTACTTGCTGTGTGATGGAATTTTTTTTTGTGTGTCACGTATACTCTTTCTTGATTTTAATTACTTTGTATGTGATTATAAGACTCTTCACATAGTTTTGATAAAGTGGGGGAAGATGTCAATTTTCTCACTGCTTTCTTGGGAAATTCATAAAATAAATTTCATCTCTAAACTCTGAAGTGGTGCCTGTATCTATAAAGATGTGTTTTTTATTCTACAAAGGCTTCAATAAGGTCATGGATATAAAACTAGACTATAAATAAAAAATTTACCAGAAATCTTACTGGAAACAGTGAAAACAAAGTATGTTTAAAATAAACAATAAATAGTCATTTAGATTTGTCTAGTTTGGGTATTTTAAAGCATTTCACATTGTCTCACTAAACTGCTGAACAAGAAAATAATGTATGCTAAAATACCAGCGAGATAGCTCAGTGGATTAAGCTTCTGCTTTGACAAGTGTAGCAACCAGGGTTTGATTCTGTGTCCAACATGCTATGTTGGCCCTGCCCCCGGGGCGTACTAAGCCAGTGACTGAGTCTGGACATGGTGGCACACACCTGTAAGCCCCATACTGAGGAGGCTGAAAATAGGAAGATTACTGTAAGTCCAAGCTGCATAGTAAGAGCCTGCACCAAACACATAAAATGAAAAAAAAAAAATAGTAGTATGTGCTAGAATCTCATTATTTCCTTGGACAGATGTAAAGGCAAAGGCTCAGAATGCCAGGATTATGCAGTGCATTGGAAACTTGAATGGAACTTGAGCTCTGGACGCCAGATACCTAAGGCTGTGCCTGTTGACCCATATTAAAGATATGATTCAGACAACTTGCATCAAAATGGCTTGGTGTACCTTCTAAATGGCTAAGTCCTGGGTCATCCTTTAGGAAACAGGCCTCCAAATAAATGGACTGGAAATCCTTTAGCAAAGACCCCAAACATATCATAGGCATCTATCTATTGACACTTGGATGCTTCGATGTCATGCTGGTTATGACATTCTCAACACATTTAGAGATGATCTGAGGAACACACAAGTCTCCTGTGATTTACTACATATGGTTAAGAAATATCTCATGGTATTCATCATGTTGATGTGTATAGGCCAAAATTATTGCAGAAGAAAGAACACATTTGTAATCTTTTCATTGTCAATGATATTCATATCTCAAAACAGATTCACAGAGACAAGTTGATTTATCCAGGAAAATCTGGATAACCTTCTATCTCCCCTGCCTCTAAAAAAATTGACAAATGAATCCCAACAGCATGTCTTCAACATAAAGATCTACTCATTTTAGCATTGATGAAGTGTCACTTAATGAGTTTTCAGTACTTCTTGTAAATCTTCTAGTATTTTAAGAGGCCAAACTATTCAATTTTATTTTCCCTGCCTATCAAGGCTGTACTCTGATCCTCTAAAACCTTTGTGGGGGGTACTGAGCTTCTTTCTATACTGTCAAAAACAATTGGAGATGAGATAGTCACAGTACTCCCTTGATATCCAGGGTTATTGCCAGAGGTCATGGCAGTCGTCCAAGTTAGAGATTCTAGGGGTTTAGACATTCATGAAACAGCAACAGTGGTCAGAAAAAACTGACTTTATATATTTTGGAAATAAAAGCAATAAAACTTCCTAATGAATCAAGTGAGAGTCACAAGGAAAAGACAGAGGCAAGGGATAATGCCAAAATTTTCTCCCTGAGTCAACAGAATGATGAAATTGCAACAAACCAAGATGAAAAGCTTGGTTTTATGTGAAAGACCAGGTGCAGTATTTCACATTTGGGATAGTTCTTAGCCATCCAGATAGTGATGTTCAGTAAACTCTTGGGAGATAAGCGTTTGGACTTTTGCAGACAGTCTGGGTTGAAGATAAAAATCTGGACATCTTCAGCATATTCAAATGTAAATCTAGAAAAGTGCAGAGTCACTATTAGAGTAAGTTCTAGATTAGGAAGAGAAGATGAACAAAATGTAGGAAGGAAAGAGTGAATTGCTCAATTTGGCTGAGAAGGAAGGACAGCTGAGTGACCTCCTGAGCATCACGGGACTGGCAGGACAGATGTTGAGGCAGAGGTAATGTGCCCCTGTCAACTACCGCTGATCATTTCCCTTACTTTTGGTCAGGTTGGATGTATTGGTAATTTTTATAAGAGAAATTTCTAGGAAGGACAGAAAGAACAGACAGCTTGGAATGCATTGAAGAAACAAGAGTGGAGAGGAACTTGTGCCCTCCTTAGCCTGGTTCCTATAACTTCTCTCCTGCCATGTTGGCTCTAGGGCTGTCCTTGTGTTAATGCTGGTCCAGCGTTATAAGTACAGACCAGAAATTTAAACATTTGTAAAGAATGCCAAAAAGCTGGAACGGCTTTGGATGACTCTTTTTACTAGCTTGATGATTCCCAGTCCCCATCTAGAAGTGCTTCCCTCTGTTTGTGGGAAGATGATAACAATTGGTCCCAAAATAGAGTATTCAGCACCCGGCACAGAGCCTCATACATAGTCAGTATTTAATAGCTTTTTGTGGTCTGAATGGATCTGTAAGAGAATGAATGTGCTTGGGTATATTTGGAGCAAATTATCCATGTTTGGTCAATTTTCTTTTTCAAATAAAAGATCTACAAATGATTGCTAGCAAAAATAAATAAATAAAGCTGGGGTTGAGGGGGGAAAAAAACTATTTTAGACAAACACAATGTGTCTTGAAAGATCTATTCTATCATGCCAGCAGTCTCATTGGCTGTGATTTGTATATTAAGAAGGTTTTAATTGCTCAGGTAAGTGCCTGCACCTGCTAAGACATTGTGTATTAGAGTACTTTACTCTAAGCTTTTACAATACAGGGCACACTTCACCCATAAAATTATTCCCTGAACAATTATCACTCTGTTTTACTGAGCTAGAAAGTGCAACTTAACACTTTGGGTTTCACTCTTTATTATTAAAATCATGGAAATTAGGGTCACTGGGCGGTGGTTGCGCAGTTAACTGCCCAATTGCCCTGTCCTTTCCATTCAGCTTTCGCTTGCACCAGTGAGGTTTGGCTCTCTCTGCAAGCTCAGTGGGGGCCTGACCGCATTGAACACAAAAGGTGTCAGGAACTTGAAACGTAGCTTGTCTGCTAGGGCCCAGAGAATATGTGAATTAGGTGGCCTTCATCTTTATTTTTAAAATCATCTTTTTCTACTTATAAAAGAATTGTAAAATGAATATTAAAAATAAGTGCATAGAGGGCATAGGGAAGAAATAGAAAATCTAGGGAGAACACGAAAACTATTCATAATCAATAAATTTTCACCTAGTTTTTATGTCTTTTCTTTCAGTTTCCATGTAAACACATTGAAGGTATAATGCACGGATATATTCAAACATTCACACAAAAAACAAACTCAGGATGGAATAGAAGAAAAGGAGTAGCTATATATTGTTTTTCCTAAGATATCCCTCTACAGAGGTTGGCAAACTAAAGCTTGTGGAACATTGCTTGCCTGTTATAAATAATATTTTATTAGAACCTAGCTATTCCCATCTGCTTATACATCTTTGACTGCTTTTATCCAACACTAAGATTGAGCATTTGTAGTAGAAGCTACATGTCCTGCACAGCTTAAAGATTTGCTACCAGCCTTTTTACATCAAAAAGGCCTATCAACTCAATACTTATGGAAACATCTTGCCATTCAGCTTACACTGTGAACCAGGTGTTTTGTTCTTGTCATGGTCAGGAATGTTAAGGAGTCAACGCTACAACTTTCTCTGGACACTTTGATGCTGTGTCCTAGTTTGGTCTGATCGGATCCTTCTTATTTCTATAACACACCCATTCTAAGGTGGAATTTCATTCTTCCATTTAACTTCACCTACTTTTTTGGAGTACAGCACTGTCTCTCTTTGCCCAGGCCCCAAATAGTTGTAACCTAAGGATTGTGCAAGACCTGTTTCCTTTTCTCCTGGAACATGGAGGATCAAAGGGCAGCCTGCCTCATTAGGTGCTGAAGTATGGTTAGTGGGTAGGTCTAGCACAGAGTCATGAATCTGCATTTTAAATAAGCATCCCTTGAGATTCAATGTAGTTTGCCTACAAAATCTGCTTTTGAGAGATACTGTCACAGAGCCCTTTTCTTTTCTTTCCACCTGCCAACCAAATTTACATATTTTGTCTTCTTACCATCTAGGATTTTGATTTCTGCAAAAAATTGACAAGTCCATTGAGAGGGACAAGGTTAACATGAAATGCTAAAGAAGTATCCTTCTAATCTTTTATAATATTTAAAATGTAAGTATGAAAGTGTCTGGACTTGAACCACCTTCTGCAGAACACTAACTGTTTAATAGGTGCTATATGAATTAATGAGATAACCTAAATGCTAAGCAAACAAAGTCAAACAGTGCATTGACACATAAGGCCCATCTTTTATGATAGCTTTTTGTGGTTCATATTTTCTTTCATTTCATCTAGTAGCTTCTATTTTTTAGCACTGATACTTTCCAAAAACTCTTTGGATACAATTCAGACTGTAGTTCGCTGTGAACATTGATTTGTACTTGTAACAGCATTATTTAGGTTTCAGTGAAGTAACTTTTTGTCAAAAGCCTAAATAAGTTTTCCTGTTTGAGAGTTCCATTTTTGAGCATTGAGTGCACGTATTAAATGAAACGGATTCTTCTCATCTCTGACTTATGACCATGTCTTCATCATCTTTTATAGATCTGTAAGGACTACAAGCCCTCAGGTTAATATGTATTTTCTCCATCACCCTGCCTTTACATAGCACAGCCCTGGAAAGCAATCGTTTGAACAATTATTATTTTTTGAGAACCTAAGTACCTCTAGCTTTGGTATAGGTATAGCAGGATGATATAGAAGTACAAAAAAAAAAAAAAAAAAAAAAAAAAAAAAAAAAAAAAAAAAAAAAAAAAAAAAAAAAAAAAAAAAAAAAAAAAAAAAAAAAAAAAAAAAAAAAAAAAAAAAAAAAAAAAAAAAAAAAAAAAAAAA
>PVJA010055431.1:0-11159 GCA_004027025.1 Myocastor coypus | reverse complement strand
TGGGGGAAAAGAAAAAAAAAAAAAGTAATGTGGATTTAGAAAGGTTAATGTTTAGTTGTTTGATCAATCTTATATACCTATATGTATTAATCTAAACTGATCCGATGATGAAAATATGTAATATAACCATTGTTAAATTTAAACAATAAAAGAATTGGAAAAAAAAAGAGAGGCCAAAGGTGATATCCAATGGCATGATGTCACAATAAATTTTGCATTAAAATAAAAAAAGAAGCAATAGTAAGACAGTAGACTAACACATAGACATAACAATTACTGTATTAAGCATAAATATAAAAGGGGTTCTAGTTATAAGATAAAGTATTGTTATCCTTGATGAAAAGAAACCCCCGATATACAGTTTCTAAGATTAACATTTAGCAGAATTAAAAATAAAAAATAATTGAAAATCATAAACCATGCAAAGAGCAACCAAAAAAATTGATTTAATACTAATACCAGAAAAATCATATTTTAAGACAAGAAATCTAGAAACAAAAATGTTTACTTCAAGGCCAGCCATATAGCTCAGCAGATTAAAGCACCTGCAAGCAGGGACTAGGGTTAGGATCCCCAGCCTACCCTGGTGGTCCCGCCCCCAAGGAGTACTAACAGGGCACTTGATACTGGTTGTGGTGATGCTGTAATCTCAGCCCTTGGGAGGCTGTAAACAGGCAGATCACCAGGACTCCAATCTAGTAGTGAGACCCTGAGCATCCTGTAGACCCCTTCCTAAAAAATACAGAGAAGAAAAAAAAAAAAAAGATGTTTACTTCATAATGATGAGTATTCACCCACAGGGATATTACAGAAGTTCTAAATTTGTGTTCATCTATAAGGCCCGTTCAAAATATATAGAATTCACAAAACCACAAAAAGATATCTACACATAATGTTAAGAAACATTACAATATGCTTCATTCAGTGTCGGATAGAAAGGAGAACAAGTATTAAGTAAGGCCATGGAATTTTTTTTTTTTTTTTGTCTTTTTTGAGACAGGGTCTCACTATGCAGTTCAGGCTGGCCTTGAGCTCACTTTTGTAGCCCAGGCGGGTCTCAAACTCGCACTGATCCTCCTGCCTCAGCCTCCCCAGTGCTGGGATTACACACATGCGCCACCACACCCGGAGGCCATAGAATATTTAAACAGCATAAATCTAAGTAGAAGGTATAGAATACTGTATTCAGCTATGAAATACTTATTACTTTCAAGCATGCATGAAATATTTACAGAACTGACTAAATGCTAGATCATAAAGCAGATCTCAACAAACTTCAAGCAACTTAAGGCATATAGTTTCCTATCACCATTATGATTTGTATCTGAAAAACCCTCACAAAGTCTTTTGTTTGGAAGGTGATTCCAACCTGGGGCGTGATGCTCATTGGTAGATTCAGCCACCAGGAGTGCAGCCCCTGATCATGTTGTGAGCAACTGGGGCTTAGTCAGAAGAGATGAGTCCCTGAGGTTGCGCCTTGGGAGGGTCTATCCCTGCTGCTTCCTTTTTCCTGCTGCCTCTTGGCCACCGTGACACCAGCTGCTTTCTTCCACAGCAGGTCCTTCTTCCCCTGTGCACTTTCTGCATTTCAGCTTGCCAGCAATAGACTGAGCTTTCTTCCTTTAAGTTGCAATTGTCACATGCAGTGGCTCATGGGTGAAAAAGGGACAAAGGCAACCAGGGCTGAATTGAGCCAGTGGTCAACAATAAAAAAAGGTCATCTGAAAAGTCTCAAACTTTTGAAAATTAAACAATGCATTTCTGTAAGTCAAAGAAGACATCGAAATAGGAATTGAAAGATACTTTAACTGAGTGATAATAAAATATTACATATCAAGAATTGTTGGATGCAGCTAAAGCTTGCTTAGAGATGAAAATCTTATCACAAATGTATGCAACAGGAAAGGTAGAAAACCGGTGAGCTAATTAAGAAGTTACAAAGGCCATTTAAAACTAACAGAAGTATGAAACTAGTTGAGATAAGAGCAGAAAATAATGAAAAGGAATAAAAATCAAGGCAGAACTGGTAATATAGATTGTCTAAGTTACGCAGGATCCTGGTTTAAATCCTGAACACTGAAAAACAATTAAGGCCCAAAACTGAGCAAGTCTAGGTTGCAAATTTCTCAGAAATCCAATGGGCCCTGCTCTCAGGAACAGGATTTCTCTACGAACATGTATCCTTCAGCTCCATGTAGGCTTTCTCTTAGATACTGCCTCTGTCAGCAGAGTACATGTGGGGCTCCCTTTACAGATAAGGGTGTATGTATGCATGGTCATTGCTAAAAGTAGGATACAAGCTTGGGACCTCTAGATTAATGCTGGCATATGTCTACTTAGAACCATCCAAAGAAGGGTTAGCTGTAAAGACAGAGGGAGAGAAACGGGGTCTCTTTTGGCAGAAACTAAGCTTAATACATGAGTTGTTTCCCCAGGTTACTATGTTTTCTAAAGGCTAAAGATTGTACAACAGAATGCAGCCCCCACGAAGACTGCCTGGGCTCTGCGCACTGAGGAGTTTGTTCCTGCTGTGTGCTCTGCTCATGAGGTTGGTAACTCAGTGCTAGTAGAGACCAAGACTGGCGAGGCTGCTGGAACAGAAGTGGTTGGCAGCTTGGAGGTGGAGGCGAGGACTCTATGTAACCAGGTGGCTGCAGTTTTGTTTTGCATGTGGCAGACCCACCCACATGTCTGCCAATTCTGTGATGCTTAGTGCAGGCCTAAGGTTAACAGTACATCAGTGATGGCAAGCCTCTTAGAGCTTTCAGTAATACAAGAAGTCCTCTGCCGTGAGAAGTGCCTTAGGTTTGCCACCACTGTAACTACACCTTCTAGATCCACAGCCTTTTTAAAGGAACAATATAAAATCTTTTCCAACAATGTAGTAAAGTTCCTCTTTTTTTTTTTTTTTTTTTGTCTCTTTGAGACAGGATCTCACTATGCAGTTCAAGGCTTACCTTGAGCTCACTTTTGTAGCTCAGGCTGGTCTCGAACTTGCACTGATCCTCCTGCTTCAGCCTCCCAAGGGCTGGAATTACAGGTGTGCACCACCGTGCCCGGTTTAAAGTTCCTCTTTTTATGTGATGATCTTAAAGACATTTTTTCCCCACTTTGACCTGGTACTCAGTATGCTTACACTTCTAGCCTTTCACTCTGTTTCTATCCCTGGATTCAAAAAACTTCACTTATGGGTTGCATCCTCCAGTGGCAGGACAGCCCCTGCTGTGGCTGTATATCCCCCATCACTGGGCATCTTACCAGCCCTTGCACTTTTGCCCGGCATGTTTTTGGAATTTGGTCTATTATTATTTGTCTTCCTCTTTTCCTTCAAAAAGTTTCTGTTACATCATTTAAGTTTTCAAACAAACTTAGGTTGGCAGTTCTTAGGTCATGCTTAGTAGAGATCAGCCTCATCTCTGTCTGTCTGTCTGTCTGTCTGTCCATCTTTCTGTTTCCCCCACACATATCCACGTCTGCAACACACCGTTGAAATTATCCTGGGGTTCCTACTCCGTAATCTGTTGTTATAATGGCTCCTATCTTTAGAAGAAGGAAATAAGGGGACAGATGAGGGAGTCACTCCCTTCCCTCCATTCATTTTGGAACAGCATCCTACTTCCTGCTTCCAGTGTCCTAAGAGGGGGAATCAACAAAATAACAAAAGCTCATGAGATTACAAGAGCACAGAATGTTGGATCACCTAGGTTGATCTTTGGTTACTCTTACGGTGCTTCCACCCCATTATGTGTACACAAATACGTACTACATGTCATCAATATAATTAAGATCAGTAAATTCTAGAACAAACATGCATGTTTTAGAAGTCCCAAGATGACTCAGTATGCTGTCAATCATTTCCATCAATCACACCTAGAGATTCAGTGGGAGGCACCTATATAGATGTGTCTGTCCTTTAACTTCTAAAATCCTAATTCATCCTCTCCTTTTTTGTTATTGCTCCTGCTACTTTCGTGTGCCTTCACTTGTGTGTTATGTTGTTCTGTCACCCTGACACCTTTTCTGTTCTTTTGTTGGAATGAACTTGCCCTGGACACAAACTGCCATCATCTTCAATAAGTAGAGCTGCTTGTCACTTACCATGGGGTGTACGCTTGGCATTTCCTCATATCTTAATACGATTGCCTTGGAGATTGAGCGTCAACACACAACTCTGGAGGGGCATGAGCATTCAGAGCACAGCAGCTGCACTGGCCGCTGTTGTTGAAGAGTAGCCCAGATGGTTTCCATTGCTGTGCTACCTCTGTGCACCTTCCTCTCCCCACCGCAGCGTCCACTTCGTAGAAGAAACTAATCCTCCTCCTCGGCTCTCCAAGTTCCCCTTTCCTCTCCTTCACATTGTTGTAGGTAGCTAAACTAGATAGAAATCAGTCAGGGCCAGGCCCTCAGGGAAGACATGGAAGACAAGATGACTTTACAACTAGAGACAGACACTCCTCCGCTGTGGGCCAGATCTCAAGACAAGAGTAAGCAGAAGCAACTACATACACTTCCTTGAGGGTGGGCATCAGGGACTGATAGGCTAGATAAGTATCAACCACCTTGAAAGAGCCTGGAAGAAGTCAGGAGCCCAAGCCCCCCAGGAAGAGACCTTACTCTATATTCTTGCCCGCTTGCTACATGGCTTGCCTTCCCATTGGATCCTGATTTTAGTCTATTTTACCTGAGCAATGGTATATGTAATCTCATTGGTTGCCCACAGTTCTGTCCCACCTTATGCCCACCTAAGCGAGTTCCCATGTCTTCTCTATAACCTTAGACCTGCCTCACCACATGGTTTTCTTCTATAAAAGTGACAGCTTCCCAGGGGACCACTCATTCTGAAACCCACTCCTGGTCCTCTCTCGGGCAGGAACTTTCTTTCCCCTAATAAATCTATTCTGCTCATAGTCTCTGTTTGTTCCTAAAATTCATTCTTCGGTTTTAGAGAACATGAACTTGTCCCAGGAACTTTTCAGGTTGGGGATCATTTTTCCCTTATATGATTTTAGAAGGCATCCACCCCGGATCAGTTTTTTTCTCCCTGTATCAATATGACATCTCTTCTTTTCTCTTACCTCTCTCCCTTCTCTTAAACTATTATCTAAAGGAAGACTTTTGTTTGCTGTCATGGCTTATATCTAGATGTTCCCCCAGAGCCTCATGGGCTCACAGGTAGGGCTTTTTAAATGTGGCTGGGTCCAGGGTGTGTGACTATAGATTAAGGGCACATGATAACTAGATTAGGTCACTGATTGGTTTTGAATAGCTCTGAGTGTGGGTGGGTGGTGGTATCCTAAGGGCTTGTAGCTAAGGTGGGATAAAAGGGTAAAGGAGGCCCGACATTGCAGCTGTTGCCTCTGGCCTGCTTTCCCATGAACTATTCCCTCTTTTCCATGCCCTTGTGCTATGCCTCCTTGCCTTGGAGATAGCTGACTACAGACAGAAACCTCTGCAAACTGCAAGCTAAACGAAACCTTCCCTCCTTTAACTTGTGTCAGGTATTTTCTCCCAGCACCAAGAAAGTCTTACGAATGATAGAAAATGAACTTGGAAGACTAAGTGGGGATATTCTGATTTACTTAAAAGTATAAAACATACAGAGCTAGGGAGACAGCTCATCTGCATAAGTGCCTGCCTGGCAAGCACAAGATCCGGAGTTTGATCCCTGGTAGCACATTCTGTGTCAGCCCCAGAACCCTGTGCTGGCCTGCAAAACCAAAAATGGTGGCACATGCCTGTAATCCTAGCACAAAGAGAGGCTGAGACAGGAGGATCACTAATAGTGCAAACACTGTAGTGAGACCCTGTATCAAAAAAATAATAAAATAAAAATAAATAAATAAACACCAAATAAGAACAATGAAAAAGTATGCGCATCAAAAAAAAAAAAAGTATGTTTATTTATGTGGCTAATACAATCAATCAGCACAAAGTTGGTGGCTAAAAGCAACAGAAATATGTTTTCTTACAGTTCTGGAGACCAGAGGATAAAATTAAGACACCGGCTCGCCTCCCTGCTCTAGGGGAGGATGCTTTCTTGCTTCCAATGGTCACCAGCACTCTGGGTTGAGGACCCAGCACGTCTCCGCCTCTGCTTCTTCCTGGGTGTCTCTCCCTGGACTCCCTTTGCCTCTGTCCTGTAAGAAAATGTGTGACTACATTTAGGTCCCATGCAGAAGATCCAAGATAAGCTCACTGCAAGATTCTTCAATTAGTCGCATCTTTTTCCATACAGCACTCACAGATTCTAGGGAGTACGAGTGGTACCTTTTGGAGGATCATTTTTGAGCTGCCACATGTGCCTTAGACGCAGTTAAGTTCAGGCCCCTAGACAGCATTGCCAACTTCTCTTCTCTTCCTATCCTATCTGTCCAGTCTGCAGTCACAGCAAGTCAAACTCTCCACACAGCAGCATGTGTATAGAAAAGTCAACTAACCTATGACGTTGGCCAACCTGCTGGAGCCTCTAGGAGACCTGCTTCATAGTTGAAGGCCTGACCTAGGCCCCCGAGGCTCCTTTCTCTGGTAGCAAACTCATGAGGCTTATTTCTGAAGGACACTCTGGAATCCAGACTCAAAAGGATGCTAAAAGAGGGAGGAGCCTGTTATAATCCTTTCGCCCAGGTTGTATAGAATTTAGACTTTATTTTCCTGCAGCCCTGTCCTAGGCATCTCTACTTAAGAGTTGGCCACTGGGGAGTCTCGCTGCAGCAGGGCCAGCTGGGGAGCTGGGATTCCATAGGCCAGTGATGCAGGCTGCTAAGGGCCAGCGTAGTGCTTGGCAGGCAGCCCGGAGGACAAGGTAACTCAGCTGAGCAACAGCAGGGCAGGCGCTGTGTCTCCTGGGGACAGAGGCAGAGAGAGCCAGCCAGAGCCCCTGGGGAAGGCAGAGCAGGAGCCGAGGGCCTGAACAACAAGGCTTCCCCCTCTCTTCTAGACACTTTCTGGGAGAACCAGGCATAGGATTGAGAGGGAGAGGTGGCTGGGGGTGAATAAACAAGGAGGGAAGGCTGGGATGGGCAGGTGAAAAGTTTCCCTGCCACTAGAAGTCATGGGTTTGGGCACACAGCCTCTACATCTTACCATTCTCAGAAGCAGCTGTGCACCCCCTCCCAAACCACCCTGGAACCCCCTGCACTGCCACCCCTCTGCATGATCTGCCTCAGTAGAGTAATGGGCTTCTGCTTTGCTCCGTGGTCTCTCTCTGTAACTCTGCATCCATGGCATGAGCACCACACAGTCTCTGCTTCATCATCCAGAACTGAGATTCCTCACTGTCACCCTGGTCCCTCAGATCTCTGTCCCTGAACCTCCATTCCCGAAATCTGAGGCCTGTGACTGCCACAGGATCTTTTGATGGCAGGTCATGCACAGGGCGTGGAGGGCCAGTGAGTGAGGAAGGGCATGGGAGCCCCAGGTCTTTGTGTGCTATGCAGCTGAGGGAAGCTTTTGCAGTTCAAACCTCCTCTGCATGTGAGGATGGTGGTGGCCAAGGCAGGGCATTTTTTTGAGGTTCAAAGTCCACACTAATGCTCAAAATCGCTAGTTGGTATAGATTACAAGGGGTCAGCCCAGGACTCACTGCCTTTGACTAGTCTTTCGCATCTAAGGAGCTGTCTTAATTGGGCTCTTTAGGAATAACTTTCTCTTCCTTCTCCCAAAGCAGTGAGGGTACCATCCCCTGCCATCACCATGAAAGCTGTGCCTGTTCTTTGCAAGGTCCTGGTTATGCCTGAAATTCTGCATGGCAAGTCCCTGGCAGGAGGCATATTTAAAATCTGGGCTTTGAAGAGTTAAGATGAATACCCAGTAAGCGCAAGTGAGTCATTCTTTCTGCTCTATAAATGATCCAAATATGAATTTGAAATGAACTTAGAATGTAAGGTGGGGGTGGTACACAACCTGTGGGAACATCTGCTAGCTAGGGTTTGGAGACTGATGGAGGTGGGGCAAAGAAGGGGCCCCCACTTGGCAAAGTACTCTTCCAGGTAGCTGCCACCTGCTATTGGAGTCACACGGCAGGTGTCAGGAAGAGAGGCAGGAGCCACAACTCCTGATCAGCTACCTGGCAGATGCACTCGTGACACATACAGGCCCTGTGCTTGTGAGTGGGTAGAGGTTTTTGGTAGTCAGTTGTAGGAAATAGCCCTGCGTGAGGCAGAAGATACACAGAAAGAGATTCTTTGTCTCATATTGAAGCCAACTGACCATTCTCAACCCAATTCTCCCAGCCACTCAAGAGCTGCTTTTGGATTTAAGACAATTTAACTGGGTCCAAGGTAATAGAGAGAGATTATTTGTATTCTGGTTATTTCAACATCTCCCCATTCCTGCATGCCGTTAGCCAGTGTCGTGTGCCATGACACCACATGAGGCTCATTTCCTAGGGAAAGGTAAACAGATACATTCTAGCCTAATGTGTTTATACTCAGCTTCAGATTCAGAGTTTTGAAAGTCCTTAGTGTTCAATTAAAACCCTAGACACCAGGCAGATAAATGATAGATAGATAGATAGATAGATAGATAGATAGATAGATAGATAAAATAATAGATATAGATGAATAGATAGACAATAGAGAGATGTATAATAGAGATAGATAGGATAGATAATAGAGATAGATAGATATGAGATACAGACAGACAGATGATAGACCGAAAGGTAAAGAGAAGAAAGAAAACTTGCTGGATTGAAGCACCCAAGAAACGATATTGAAGGAGAGATCCCTGGACTTCTTTTGCCTTGGTATGTAAGAGGCCTGGAGCTGAAGACACCAACAACTTGAAAATATTTGTGGAAAGAGACAAAGAAAAAAATCCTCCCTCCTCCAGAAACAGTCTTCTCTAGCCAAAAGCTCCATAGCTTTCTAAGGCTAAGAAGATAAAACTGTTAGACCATGACCACTCTACTCTAGATAAACACTACAGAAAAAGCTACGCCCAGCCCCAACTCCTGGAAGCCAAGGCAGAGTGGAGAACCTGGACTTCTGCCCTTGCCAGGTGCCAGAGAGACTCCCCAACCCTCCTGCTGGGATGGTTTCAAAGAACAGGCAGTTGGGGATGGAAAGTGTACAACGTGGGGAAAGTTGATACACACTATGTTGAGTCTTCCAGTTCTCAAGCATGGTATTTGTCTCCACTTACTTAGATCTCTGATATTTTTCTACAGATTCTTTGTAGTTTTTACTCTATAAATTCTATACATGTATTTAATGAAATGAAAACTGTGGTAAATGGTATATTTTTAATTTAGGGAGCATGTGTTCACAGCTAGGATGTAGAAATGCAATTGATTTGGGAGGGTTGACTTTCCATCCTACAATCTTTTTTTTTTTTTGGTAGCAAGGATCAAACTTAAGACAGATGCTTATGCCGCTGAACCATTTTCCCTACCTGCATTTTATAATCTTGAAATTACTGTAATTTTTAAATTTTAAAGAGAATATAAACATTAGAAACAATACAGAATTTCAAAAAACAAGATGATAGAAGTGTGGGGCTGGCAAGATGGCTCAGCATGCTTTTTCTTTACCATGCACTTCTACCTTCTTGTCTCTGCCTCAGAGCCAGTTGACAATGAACTAAAAGTACAAGTGAAAAATAAACCGCTCCTCTTTTAAGTTGTAGGTACCAAATATTTTGTTCCAGGGATAAGAAAATGACTAAGATACTTGCCATTGCTGCCTATGCCCCTGTATATATCCTCTTCATTGTGCTTAGGCTGCGACACCCCAAGTTGATGCTCCTCTTTGATGACCTTCTGTAAGTCATGATGGCTCCATCATCACCATGTTGGGGCATCCTACCGCAGGCATCTCTTTTTCACCTCAGCTGTGTTCTAACACTGTGCCAGACAGCTCCTATGTGTGGATTGACTGACTCCTCAGAGAAGCTTAGTCGTCTGTCTTCTCACTGGTCTGCTGATCTATAACTTGAGCAGACAGAAAAGGTCAGGACATCTTCTCTATATATGTCTTCCTGATAGTGTTCAAGTTTTGACTTCCTGCAAACTAAGAACGACCAAAGAGTAAGTGAGGCTGACATTACTTTCTGAACAGTAACATTAAGTGAAAAGAGATGAGTAATATCCAAACTTTCTGAACTTTTTAAGCACACCATTATAGATGCATGAAAAGTGCTGTCCAAACATAAAGATTAATGAAAGACTCAGACTTAAAAAGACAAAAAAAAAAAAAGTGAAAACCTAAGAAGGGGATAAAACCCAAGACAGCTGTCCACTTGTGCTGCTATAAAAAACACCACAAGGCTAGAGAGATAGCTGGTGGCCTAAGCACCTGCCTGGCAAGTGCAAGGACCTGAGTTTAATCCCCAGTCTACACACCATGCCAGCCCAGGGCTGAGCTACCAACCAAAACCAGGTGTGGTGGCACATGCCTATAATCTCAGTGCTGGGAAAGCTGAGACAGGAGCTACAAGGTTGAGCTGTGTAGTGAGACCCTCTACCAGATAAATAAATAAATACATACATACATACATACATAAATGATTTTTTTTAAATTTAAAATACTATCCACTGGGTCACTTATAAAATATATATTACTTCTTTAAATGTTCCACCCCTTAATACTATTGCAACAGGGATCAAATCTCATGTGAAGTTCAGAATTCCACCTATCATAGCACACAGTGAGCCAAGAAGCCAGGAATGTCTACTCTTCAGTCTGAAAGACTGACAGGAATGTGTAGCATCAGTTTAGAAATAATATACTAGGGGCCTGGGGATTTAGCTCAGCAGCAGAATGCTTGCCTAGCAAACTGGAAGCCCTGGGTTCAATCCTTGATACCAAAAACAAAAAATGAACTTACCTAGAAATAACATTCAAGTTATTAACAGTATGTGAGATTGTTGAAGGAGAGGTGGGGGAAGACCTTGCCTGATTGATTGATTGATTGATTGATTGATTGACTGATTGATTTGTCTTTTTGAAACAGGGTCTCATTATGCAGCTCAGGCTGGCCTTGAGCTCATTTTTGTAGCTCAGGTTGGTCTCGAACTCGCACTGATCCTCCTGCCTCAGCCTCCCAAGTGCTGGAATTACAGGCGTGCATCACCACGCCTGGCACCTTGCCTGATTTATAATGAGATGAGAGATAATGATTTGGTCCACATGTTAATAGCAAAACATAAAAATGTATGAACA
>PVJA010055430.1:0-11183 GCA_004027025.1 Myocastor coypus | reverse complement strand
TAGGGTCTCACTATGCAGTTGAGGCTGGCCTTGAGCTCACTTTTGTAGCCCAGGCTGGTCTTGAACTCGTACCAATCCTCCTGCCTCAGCCTCCCGAGTGCTGGGATTACAGGCGTGAGCCACCACGCCCGGCTGGAAGCATTTCTTAAATATAGTCTGTAAGTCTTTTTCATTTTCTGTCTGTTTCTCTCTCTCTCTTTATGTCTCTCTTTCTCTCCTGTGTATCTGTCTGTGTTTTCTCTCCCAGTTAGACTTGACAAATAGAGCTTTCTTAGCAGGTTCTGCATGAGGGTGATGCTGTCACTCATCCTCAGCAGTGACAAGGTCTAGAGGGCAGAGGAACAGGTAGGGGGTAGGCGGGCTTCCCTCTTGCTCAGCTCCCTGCCTCCCTCCTGCTCATTTCCCTCTTGCATTTTTCCTTCAGTTGGTGCCCTACAATATGAGGAAAATGGCTCTGTATTGAATTTTAGGATCTTTTCCCTCCAACTTCCATACATTCTAATTTTAAAAATGTATGAAAACAATGAACCTGTCTGCAGCATTTTTTTCTTCCAAGAATTTAAATAAAATGGAAATCAACTGCTAATGTAAACATTCTCTGAAGATCATACAGTGGAAAGGATGACTTCTTTTGCTGTCCAAGAGGTGTACATAAGAATCCTTTGAGACTCTGCCTTATTAGAAATTATATTGGTAAATATTTCTCAACTGAATCAGTAAGGCTTCCCCAGTGTTCACGGTCTGTCTGTCAAGTCCCTAGCTCAGAGGGAGCTGTAAGGAGATTGGAGATCTGCAAAGAAACAAAAGATTAGAGACTGAGAAAAAGCATTCGGGCTCATGGAGATGCTGGAAGTTTTAATTTCCTCAGGGTAATACACAATGAAGCACGGTATGCTTACTCAGGCCTCTTGCCTTGTACATGCAATACCTACTGATTATATACAGACTGTGTTAGTCCGCTTTTGTGTCCATGGGACAAAATACCCAAAAAAACCACAACTTAGGAAACAGAAGTTTATATCACTCACAATTTCGGAGAACTCAGTCCATGGTTGGCTTGTTCCATGGTTGGCTGGTTCCAAACTAGAATCAGCATGGTAGATGGGTGCTGTGAAGGACAGTTGTTCAACCATCAGTATCCAGGATGCAGAGAGCGAAGGAGGAGCAGAAAGAGAGAGGTCCCCTCAAAGACCCTTTCAGTGATTCCCTTCCTCCCATAAGGCCCATCTCCTAGCAGCCTATTCATCTAAGATCATGTCAGTGAATTAGTCCACTGAAGAGGGTAGCATCAATGAATTAATCCACTGAAGAGTATAGCACTCCCATGTTCCAGGCACTCCCCAAAACTGTGCCTCTCCATGCTGGAGACATTGGAGATGCATTGTAACTGTAAACTATAACACCACCTGAGTGTGGTTCTAGCTGGGTGCCAATGACAGACCTGTGAAGGAGACAAGCATAGCGCCTGCCTACATAGAAGTCAACTCGCAGAGTGGTGCGGCCACGTGTGCTTGCTTCAAGTGGCAGAGCATAGTGAGCACTGCTCTATTCTGTGAGTCTCTCACTAAGGTCAGCACGGGCTTTTAAGAATGAACTCCATCCACCTGAAAGAATGAATCAGGCTTAATTAGGCCAAGGGGCAAAGAAACCCTATTTATACCAGAGGTACCAGCAGGCAGGAAGCTCTGGAGAGCAGAGAAAGGAGTTCAGGGTATTCCTTGAAGCAGTGGGTGGGAATGTGGGGACTGATGGAACTAGGGGTGAAGGGAGATACTCCCCAATTCCAGACCTCCCAGGTCATTCTGAGCAGTTTGTCCTTCACCTTCAGAGCAGTGGGAACTTATTGCATGGATGATATTCAAAAGCTTTGTTCTTCAGAAAGATAACCCTGGGGTGCTGTGCGGCAAAGGGTGAGATTGGGTACCGAAAGGCCTCGTGGAGAGTACAGCGTGGGAGGGTGAAGTTCGGGGACACTAGTGGGGGGAGGAGAAGGGGCAGCAGTGATGGTGATGTCACCAGATGATTCAGAAGGAGTGGTGACGTTAGGCATCCAAAGTGCCCTTTTTGAGCTCTGAGTCAGTAATGCAGAGCTAAGTGAGTCCTACGAAAACCACCAAGTGGCAGCCCAGGGAGCATCTGGCTGTGTGACATTTTCCTCAGGACCCTGCAGCAGGCTAATCGCTGAGCTCCCTGCATGATGCTAAAGAGCAAAGGAATTTATCCCATGAAAAACTGTGCAAGCTTTTCAAAATAATCAGCTCCTTCATAAGTCTGTTGCTCCTTTTGCTTGTTCTGTGTACAAAAGGGCAAACGCGATCCCATGCAGCCAGAGATGCTATGCCTAGAGTATTACACAGCTGCTGACACTGAGCCTGGTGGCAGCTGACACTGACCGTGTCCACTTGTGCTTTAACCAGGCCGGTTAATATCCTTCAGGGCTGTCAGTGCCTAGAGCAGTGCTCAGAGACTTATAATCACAGAGGGGACCATCGCCGCAGCCACAAGCTGGTGTCTGCTCTTCCCAGAGGAGGACTGAGCTGCACACAGCAGGAACATCTGTCTTTACCATCATCGTGCTGTCTAAGTTCCGACAGACCAGCAGGGACAGGGAGAACTGTCCCTAGGCTCTGGGGCACCATTGCTTCTGGGCCCTCAGCTGCTGGGCTCTGGCTATGGAAGACAGTGAACGTATTTTTGGCTGAGTACATTTTTGTACTGAATTTCTGGACCTAGGCACTTACCCATTCGAAAGCCCTTCTTTCCAATGCTTCTCCCACTTGTGCTCACCTCTAGACTTTGGGTTCAGACCTGTTGAGTGACAGCTGCTCAACTCTAGGCCACATGCTTGGTTCCAAGTTTTAACACCACAATAGGAGACTGTGGAAGGGGTAACTGTGCAATACAGGTGCCTGCTGGGGTCACCCCTGCTTTGGAGAGTCAAATACATTTGGGCTGGAGCCTTTATTCTTCAAGCAAGGGAGGTTTCCCACCTCTCTGAGCGCTTCTGGGTAAATGTGGTAGGCTGGGCTACTTTGCTTCACTGGCCCTGCTTCTCTGCTTTGCTGAAGTAGCAGTTATCTCAGCCTTGGCACCTTGCATGTGGTGTTAACTCTTCATGTTACGATGCCCCCAGTGGGAGCCACTGGCACAGCTCTTTTTCCAAGAATATCATCCTGGCAGCATTGACAGGTAGCCTGGCATTCACTGAGGGTTCTGAGTTGTGCAGGGAATTTCATTACAACACTATAAATTACTTGCATCAAATAATATCCTCATTTGAAAAGTGATACCTGCCATTATAATTTCTCCCTCCCCTCCCCGCCTTGCCTTCCTAAACTTCTCTGTTTACTGCCTTCATTGCTTGAGCCCACGGCCAATTTTAGCGAACAGACAGCTGCAGGTGCTGTTTACTTTTTTGCCTTTGAAGCTTCTTTCTCAAGTTCAGAGAACCTAGTCAGAGACCATGAGGGCTCACATCTGCTACTTCTGGCTGAGAAGCATGACGTGTTAATATTCAGGAGTCCAGTGCCATTGCTAGCTTGAAAGTGTTCATGGGGGCCAGATATTTATGTGGCAGAAATTGGCTACAGCACTATGTTTCTGTCTAACAATGTCTACCTCTGTCTGTCTGTCTGCCTGTCTGTGTATGTTTGTCTGAGTTCCAATTTAGCCACAGACCCTCTTTTCAGGGAGCCTAGGCATGCACAGGAATATCACTTAATTTCCACCAGAGTCAGAAATGGCCAACTTTCAGTATTTTTCTCTTCCTCACAGGCAGAGGTAAAAACATGCTTACATTGACTTTTACTGCCGAACCTGGTTGAAGCTTCTGGAGAATGTGCTGGGATTTTCAGTCTGGACATTTCCAGGCAGTGTCTCTGAGCCTAGGTCTGAATGCTCACTATGAGTGAGAGCATTTGTAAATCCCAGGGAGTTCACTGTGTGCTGTTTCCATGGATGTATAAAAAGCAAAAACCAGAAAGAGAGGAACCAGTGGGAATGAGCACTGGGTATGAAACAGGGACTTTTTAGTTGGATTGGTGGCAATGGATAGAAAATTATTTGTGAATTGGTGCCACATAGGTTGGGGTGGGAAGTTGAGCAGCAGAGGGAGATGGCACAGGACACTGCTCTGATACCTAACCCTCCTGTCCCCTCACTTTACATTTTTTTTTCCATATCTTTATCACTTGGTTTCTTTAGGATTTTCCACAGCTGAGGCTAGTGAAGGTCATGCTTTCTTTTTTGCTTGGCCCATGCTGAATGATTCATTAGTGTTTTCAAATGAGACTTAAGTATGTCATTTCCTCATGAGGAGAAAAATGCATTAGTGGAACACCCAATTCAATCTCTTTGTCAGAAGCTATAGTTCCTTCCCAGGGAAAGTGAACATCATTTGGCCTCTGATTTTCACTGGATGTGTGTTAGCTGTTGCCTTTCCTCCGCAGCGCTGTACAACCTTCTGTGGGGTGGGACGTGACCCTGTTACACAGAATGTAATGGCTGACACGCAGGCTGGGTCTGGGCCTGGCTCTTCAAGCTCTGACCAGAGACTTCTCCTCTGGAAACTGAGTGTCTTCACAGAGCTGGCACAGACATCCTGAGAGCTAACACAACTGAGTCCTTTGAAATTGAGTCTATTTTATGAAACAGAAACTCAAATTCTTGGTATCTAATCTAGAGAAAGACTCATTCCTGGACAAGGAGAGCTACCTCTCTGGGCACCCTTCCAACTGACACCAAGAGTACACAGGAAACTGTAGATGTGAAGGCTGGCAGAACCCGTTTACCATGTCTTCTTCAGTTCAACTTTTTATATGTGAAGAGAATAATAACACAAGGAGACTTATTTTGAATTTCTGAAGAAACAATGCTTGCAGAGTGTTTTGCACAGTGTCTGACACGTATATTTTCAATAAATATCAAGTAATGGCCTTGGGGTTAAATTTTAATTGTACAAAAGTATGTTTTTTCTTGTAAAAATGGAAATATTACACATAAGGGCAAAGTGACTTTCAGCTGTTTATCCTCCACAATTTCATTTCTACCATCTTTCCCCTCTATTGAGAGCTAACTGTTATGGCCACTTCTGATGTACCTTTCCTCATTGTCTGATACACATTGATGAAACTTTTCTTGTGTGCCTAGCATAAATATATACTATTTCATAGTTTTCACTCAGTTGTGGATTGTTTTCAGATCAGTGCAAATTAATAAGTGGGAGATAAAAAGGTGTATCACTTGTGGGTTTGGCACAGTAATTATAAGTATTTGTGCATGTTTTAGACTATTTCCTTTATTGTAAATTGCATGGCATTATGTGCTGCTTATTTTCTCATTATGTGTGGCTTAATTGGCTTTTTCTTATTGAAATGGGATAGAAACCTTTTGTTTTATGTTTTAGTTTTGTACATAGTTTAACTTTGTTTATGGTCTCCTTTGAATAATGGAAGTTTTAAAGTTTGATGTATTGGGGTTTATCATTCATTTTATGACTTTCACATTTTTGTATCTCATTAAGGAGATTTTTTCCTACTCTGAAAACTGTAAGTATAGTATCTGGGCCTATTTTATTTAATTTATAAGCTTCAAAAGTATTTATGACTTTATTCCCTATAGACACTCCATATTTTCTTTTTATAAAATAAAATGTACTACCCTACCGCAGGATCTTTTATTGCCTAATTTACTTTTGTTCCAAAGGTCAACTTTATCAAGTATTGAAGTCTTATACACACTTGGCTGTGTTTTAATTTTTGAATAGTTTTGGATAATGTGCTTGTCTTATACTAACATCAAATCTTTGCTAAGACTTTCAGCGTATCTTGACATCTTATAAGACTTGTTCCTAGTATATTATAAACCTATCTTGGCCATTTTATTCATTTTTCTCTTTCAAATAAATTCTGCGATTGAGTTGAATGCTGCATAAAGAGCCTTAAGGGCTTTGACTGAAATCTCTTCAGTGCATGGACTCACTGCCTGGGAAGTGGTGGTGACAACTCTGCTGCTTATGAGGGTCGTACCACTGACTTGTGAATCCAGTCAGAGTGTTTCCTGGAGCGCACAGGGTCAGTTGGAGCAAACAAAGGTGATGGTGTTGGGGATGGGTTACCTCTGTGTTTATTATTTCTTTTCATTCTGGAGGGACTCACACACCATGCTTAATCTACCCACATTACATCGAGGCCTCCCCTCCCATGCATTTCTTGGTGACTACCTGGGGCTTGCTGACCCAGGCCTCCCTTTGGCTGTCAGAGAGTGAGATTGTCCCTTTTGTCCCATGTGGACTCCTTTCAAATATGCTGCCTCTCCCGAAAAGAGAGTCCTTCTAGCGGTTGTTTCAGAATAGTTTCAATGAAGAAAGGCTAATGTGGGCAAAGTCAGGCTTCAATGCAATTTAGTCATTCACAAAAGCATAGCCATGTTTGCCTGAAATATTGTCTGAAGGGTGCTTGGTGTCCACAAGGACCGGAAAGCATGTAAGGTAAGGAACTCTTACTCCATGGTTTTCTAGAAACATTTTATGGAAATTTCTCAAAGGCTAACACCTGCGGGAAATCTACATCTCTCTCATTTTTTCTTTTTCTTTCTTTTTTTTTAGTGGAGTGGGAGTGGGGTGGGGTTGGGGTGGGTCATATCCTTTTATATTCCTCAGAGTTTATTTATTTATTTATTATAATTTTCCAAAAGAAAAAGATGAACAATGAAATAGTTTTGAAGCAGTTCATGAGACCGTTACAATAGTTGATTCATTGCATATTATTGTCTTTGTATTAACCAGAGTACCAGATATAGTTGTGATACTTTGTCTAAACAATATTAGCACAAATCATTCTTTTCAAGGAACTAAGAGGTTTTTAACACTAAAACATACATTCAAAAATGTTTCCAAGCCTTAATTATACACATTTTACCTTTCAAAAGTTGTGGGTATTTTCCTCTCCTGTACATATGCTATAAGTAACCAGGGTACTAAAATCACCACCATCATGTTATCATCATCATCATGATCCACAACAGCAACAACAACAAGATGTTAACCTTTCAAAAAACCAGACTAATTGTCTGTAGATAGAGCGGTATCTATGAGAGCAGCTAACTCCAGCTATGTAAAATCAGGATAAATGTCCTCTCTCTGTCAGAGTAAAGGAGGACAACAAATGAGCTGATGCCTGAGGAGCTTGTACAAATGTTATTTTGTCACTCAGCACTGTGGGAAGTTATAATTGAAACAGTGATCTCGGTTTTTGCCCTTGAGACGCTTAGAGCCAGCTGGAGGCTCAGATCCAGGTGGAACAATTAAGGAAGAATTGTGAGGCAACGTGGAAGCAAACTCTTGCAAACGTTGTGAAAATTGTAGCCTAGAGCGCTCTGATCGCAAGGAGGGAGCTGCTGTCTTCGAAACTAACACCAGCACCTGGCTGTGAAGGTCCAGCAGCCCAGTTTTCAACAGATGGCATCTCCTATGAACTTCTGCCCAGGGCAGGAATCTCTCCTCACTATCCTTTCCTCTCCCCTCCTTGTCTTAAAGAAGTTCTTAGGGGAACTTTCCCAGGGAAGCCTCCCAGTTGCCATGCCCCTATCTTCTCAACAGCCACTTCACCCTGTGACTTTTCCTCTTCACATATGACGACGTGAGGTCCACTGTGATCCAACTGGGCAGCTGTGCACATGGCACTGGACGCCCAGGAGCCCCTAGCAGGCTCAGGTCCCCTGCTGGGGTACCTTCATTTATTGCTCTCTCATTTTGAAATGGAGAGCACAGGACAGAGAGCACAGCACAGCTGCTGTTCTTCCTTCCAGGGAGGGCGGGTGCTGGGACATAGTCACAGGTCATTAATTTGGCAGGTTAGGAGGCACAGTCTTGGGAAATAAAAGAAAAACTCCTCTAATTTACACCCTATCTAGTAACTCACAAATGCCTACAAGAAGTATAAAAGGACCGGGGTAAAGGACAGACAGACCAGCAACTGACACCGCGTTACTGCTGCGCTGGATGTGGCCAGCCATAGCAGGCACTTCTCTGCGGGCCGTAGTTTCCCTCTTTAAATGAATCATGGTGTCTACTGCATCTATGTCCCAGAGAAATGCAAGCGAGCTGCCTTCTGTGGCCTAAATGAAGGGGAGAAAGAAGGTTGGCTGTTTTCCTTCCTGCCTGCCTCCCTGCTTTTCTGCTTGGCTTCCCTCTCGCCTTCTTGCCTGCCTGCCTTCAGGAAATCCATGCCTTCCTTAAATGGGATCTAAGTAAAAGACACCATGAGTATATTTTCCAACCTCAAATCTAGAGAAGCTGTTGATGAAAAGAGCCTATCTGACCACCCCTGGAAAGCCCAGGATGTAGGTCATGATAATTGCAGAGAGAAATTACATCAGTGAAATCTGTGCAGATGGGGTGACTGCTTCTGGGGAGTCTGGTTGACTCATGAGATCCTGGGGTCTGGAACTGTTACAAGGGCAGCATCCGTGACCCATACAGGGACAGCTCGGGATGATGGCATGCATCTGGGGCATGAGGCCTTCCAGTTCTCCTCACCATTTTTAAGCCACCATTGACTTTGACAGTAAAGAAGAGTGATTAAACTTTACATAGTTTGAATGATTTGTTTTGAATGCAATTTTATTTATTTATTTCCTATTTTTAAAGAATACAATATAGTAATAGAATAAAACACCATTAGTATTTTTTAAAAGATTTATTTGGTACAGGGCCTCGCTACACAGCTCAGACTCATAGTGATCCTCCTGTCTCAGCCTCCCCAGCCTCCCTAGTGTTGGGCTTAGAGGTGTGTACCACCATGTCCTGCCACAGTGACTGTCACAGCGCAGGGCCTGTGCCACATGCAGTATTGGGGATTGAACCCAAGTCCTTGCATTTGCCAGGCAGGAGCTTAGACAGCTGAACTACCTCCACAGCCCAAGGAACAGCATTAGAAGTGATACAGGATTTCACTAAACAAAGTAATAGGAATTCAGCAATGGCTGATGTATTACATGACACTGTCTTCAAACTAGTTGTTCAGATTACTGGATATAAATGTGTAAGATTCATTTAAAGACAGACAAAACAAAGCCAAAACAAAAGAATGACAAGAAATTCGAAAGGAGAAGAAAAAAAGCAGAGCACATTTTTTTTTAAAGCATCAATTGCTCCTTTCAAAAGACTACCAAAAATCGACAATACAATTATGCAAACCATTCTTCAAATATACCTGTAGTATTTCCCCACACTTTCATTTGTCCTTTTCCTCACCCTGGGTGTGACTGTAAAATCTAGAGCTATAGGAAAAGTGTAGTGTCTCAATGACTAGAGTTCACCTATACCTTGTTTAATGAACTAGATATGCCCCAAACCTATTAGCATACATGTTTATAAATTAGATGATATTATGCATGTTTGGCTTTTGTTCATTTGTTTGTTTGTTAATGGGTATTCTAGAATAACCCTTTCCTTTTTTTCTCCTTTCCTTTTGAAACAGAATGAAACATGAGTTTAGTAAATTCTGATTTTGGCACATCATTCTAGGTGTCCTTGAAGTAAAATACAGTCAGTTATTCAGGTTCATATATCATTAAATGAGAATTCTCTGTGGTAGGTTTTTTTTTTTTTTTTTGTAATATGCAATCTTACACTTCTCCCATCGACCTTAGCTTTGTACATCAGAGCTGTGTGGTTAGTAGCTTTCTCAGGGCTCACAGAGTCAGTGAGCATTGCAGTTGAGATTTGAGCCCTGGTCTCTTAACTTACCTTGCCCAGTCTTCTGTGGCTAGGTCTGATGTTGCTGTCTGTCCTCTTTCCTGGAGCAATCTGGAATTTTTAGAAGGAGGGATAGTACTGTGGGCTTTGGAGCTAGCGCAGGACTGAGTTTCGACTCTGCGAGTTACTAGCCATGTCCTTATAGGAGAGGCTCTAGCCTTCTATGAGTCTCAGTCAAACTTGCCTATAAAAGGAGGACAGTGAGACCTCTCTGCTTCCTGCCTTCTTCCTGCCTCCCTGCCTTCCAGTAAATCCATGCTTTAAGTTGGCTTTAAATTAAAGACACCATGAATACATTTTCCAGCCTCAAACCTGGGAGACAGTGGTATGAAAAGAGAGAATAGCTGAAATCCACTGGCAAGCCCAGGAATGGTCACTATAATTACAGATTAGAGAAATCTCTGTAGATGGACTGATCGCTCGTCTTGCATCTGGATATGTGTAAGGGTTATAGAAAAAAAGAATAAACACAAAGTGTATAAATGATAGTCCTTGATTGTTTGCCAGTTATTATCACTAATATTAGCATTAAGATGTTTTCCTGTGGACCTTGGAACCCACAGGAGAAAAACTTTGTGGTGTTGACTCACTGAGATTCCACTGGGCAAGAAAAAAAAATGCTTCATGTGATTTAATTTCTTTGTGTCATAGGAAGCCTAATAAACTTTCCAGCTCGGGAGGCAGCTCAGCAGCAAAAGTACTTGCCTGGCAAGCACAAGGTCCTGAGTTTGATCCCTATTTAAAAAAAAGCCAGCTTGATAAGTTTTCAAATTCATTAGAAATGCCTTAGATTTTCCAATCACTTTCCTTCTGTCTACTGTATCATTCCACCTACCAAACACAAAAAGTATGGCACAATGGCTCATGGCCCATCCAAACGAGCTGGACTAAAGCTCCGTGTCTGCTCCCTGCTAGTACCAGAGCTCTGCCTTTCCCTTTCCAGTCCAGAATGTCCTCATAAAAATGCCACCAATGGGAGTATCACAGTTCTCCTAAGCCCCAACTCTGTTCCAAGTTTCTTATATGCAGCATGAAGTTTGGATTTTTAATTGTTCTCAAATATTTAATTCTTAGTCACTGATGAATTTTTGCTTCTCCTGAAAATAAAATTGTCCTCTGTAATCTTTTATACTGTCTGGGGCTCCAGGTAGTTAACTCTGTAGTAACAGGAAGTGTGCTTGTGTTAGTCAGCTAGAGCTACTACAACAAATTGCCATAAACATTACCTTTAACGATAAACATTTACTTCTTACAGTTTCAGAGGCTAAAAGTCTATGATCAAAGTTCCAGCACCCAGCACAGTTACAGGCTGGTGTAGATCTTCCTTACTGTGAACAACTCCTTGGAGAGAGAGAGAGAGAGAGAGAGAGAGAGAGAGAGAGAGAGAGAGAGAGAGAGAGAGAGAGAGAGAGAGAGAGAGAGAGAG
>PVJA010055428.1:0-11184 GCA_004027025.1 Myocastor coypus | reverse complement strand
GCTATCCTTATAGCCCTTCTTTTTCTCCAATTGTCGGTCTGTTAACTTACATTCTCAACCCTCCAGCAGAAAAGCTTTGTGATACTATTACTCTATAACATAGGTACTGGGCTTATCATCACTGGCTTTCTGAGTATCAAACATCTTTGACTTAGCTTGTAAATGATATTTTCTGACCATCATTGATATTCTAATAACTCATACTTTCTAAACCTTGTAATTCTATTTGTACTAGTTTTATCTATCTGATCTACATACAAATTTACATGAGTATGTAAAACTACACCTTTGTATTGTTTCTGGAATTATAGGCATGCCTCCCTGAGCCTGGTGCAGCTTTGTATTTTATGATATAAAATTCTAGAAGTTAACAAATAATAAACCATAAAATAACATGTAACCATATGTTTCTTTTTTAAAAGAAAAAACCCAATGGTATCATACTATTTGCATCTTAATATTGTTCACAGTACATTTAAACACAACTTAACACCATTATATATTGCTGTTGATATAGTCTTTCCCTGACTAATGAAAAAGCATGACTCCATTAGGAATTTTGATTATTATTATTTTTTAAAACTGATCCCTGGAGCCGGGTGTGGTGGCTCATGCCTGTAATCCTTGGACTCCGGAGGCTGAGGCAGGAGGATTGGTGCGAGTTTGAGACCAGCCTGGGCTACAAAAGTGAGCTCAAGGCCAGCCTCAACTGCATAGCAAGACCCTGTCTCAAAAAAGACAAAAAAAAAAAAAAGATCCCTGGGGTCTCTCTTCCTTCATAAACATTTTCTCACAATCAGTTCTCTGCTCATCTTTCAACTCCAGGGTAAATTGGTGGTTTACATTGAAGTCAACTCTTTCAAAAAAGCCAATCAATAACCCCAGTGGGCCATGATGACTCTGCCCACGTGGGGTGGGTGAGCAAACACAGATGAGAGGGTGGGCATGAAGTTGACCCCAAAGCCACCTCTCTCATCCCATCCTTCCAACTCTATAGGACTCAAGAGCATACTGGATTCTTATAGGAATTCTAAAAGGATAATTACTATCCTAACATGTAGAACTTCCCTCTATCCTATAAATATTAAAGAGCTGGAAACTAGCAGTTCTTTCAGTTCAGTATCCACATTAAAGCCCATAGAAATGATGTTGGCAGAGTAGGCAGAGCCCAGCTAGAGACTTGTCATCAGCTCTGCTCCTCTGTCCTGCTGTGGAGCCAGCAGAGACTGCACCCAGGAAGAGAATTCCTTCCAGCATTATCAGTATACTCATGTATCGTATATATATGGATGTCCAACCCTAAACCAGCAAACTCTCTGAGAAATATCCATGGCAGTAAATGAGAACTTTTTCTACCTTTTGGTTGCAATAAAATTTTAATTTTTGTTGCCAAATAAAATTGTTCCATGTAGAAAAAAAAAATTGTTTTAGGTGAGAAAAGGAAGCAGAGAATAAGTAGAAACACACGTCTTGTTCTGGAGGGAGCAGAGGTGGCTCTGTTAGATGACTACATGGAAAAACTAAACCACTCATGTTCCAGGAAAGGAAGCCTAAACCTGGATGAGGAAAGTACCAGGAGAGATGTTAACAGATTGCTTTTGGAAAGAATAAAATACCAAAGGTGAAGACAGAAAACACACAGGAGCATGCAGCTCTTCCTCTTCACTGGTGATTCAGCGGCAGAGGACAGCTCAGCCACATTTCAGAGAGTCCCACACGGACACCTGCTAAGCACTCTGAGTGCATTCCTCATAGAGTTCGCTCTCAGCCAACAAGGAAGGGGCTAAGTCATTTCTCATCTGGAGTTTGCATTCCTGTTCATGAGTGTGAATGATGGCAAATATCAGAATCACTATCACAGGTAGCTGTAAAAATATTCATCCTCATTTTATTACTAAAAAGTAATAAAACTCATGAGTATTATGAATTCCTAGCCTACTCATTAAGAGTAGACCTTACTGGGAATTTAAAGGATGTGAAAAACACCACCAGGGATTTAAAGGATTTTTAAAAGAATATATACAGGAGGTTATTAAATGTGACACAGTGGAGGTTGGAAGTTTTATACTGGGAGAAGTGGACATTGGAAAAGAAAATCATAGAGCTTGGACCAAACACTTGGGAGTTATTGTTAGCACTTTCACCAGAAATGTAAAAGATTTCTAAAACGGTATAATCAGAAAGTTATTAAACCTGAATAACTCAAAGTTGGACATTTTGTACTGGGGGAAGGCAGCACTAGAAACAAAAAGATAAAATGGGGGCTGGCTCAGGGGACTAAAGCACCTGCTTAGGCAAGCTTAGGCAGGCACAGGGACCATGGTTTGATCCCCAGTACTACATGCTGCACTGGTCCCATCCTCAGGGCAGCTGCACTGGTCAGTGTTCAGGCTTAGTGACTCCTGCCTGTAATGCCAGCACTGGGAAGGCTGAAAGCAGGAGGATCACCAAGAGTCTAAGCTTTGTAGTGAAACCCTGCAACAACCAAATACATAAATAACATAATAATAAAATGGATCAATTACTTACTTTTCATTGCACTTGCATGAACTATGCCTGTCATTCTTGGTTTCATTAGATATAAATGTCCGTGCTTCAACTTACTCTGAACAGTCACTTACAGCTCATATTTTATGTATAATACACTGATCAGGAGAAACTTTTATAGTCTTATGATTATATAATATACTAAAACCCTAGAAAAGCATACAAAATCACAATAGAATTCTAGGTGAATTTTAAATCATATGTCTGATGCAAAAATGAATACAGAAGGGAGCCGCAAAGGTCTCTGCTTCTAAGCATTTCTGCGTCATTGATATTCAATGTCAAAGGAATCATATCTTAAAAAAAAAAAAAAAAAAAAAACCAAAAAACAAGAAGGACAATATTTTACCTTTGAGACATTCTGGGATAGGGGGCTCCCAAGCATTGTTACTCCCACAGACAATCTTGTTGCTGCCATTGAGGTAATAACCAGGAATGCACTCAAACACAACTGTGGCTTGGTACAGAAATGTTTTTCCAAATCCTGCTATCTGTCTTCCATTTTTAAGTACTGGAAATGGACATTTGACCACTGCAAAAAAAGAAAGGAAAAAAGCAAAACAAATCTGGATTTAATGGAAATTTATCATGACACAGGACCAGACACAGTAGTACAAAGTATTAATTTTGTAGACAATAGAACATGTTTTTAAACAAACTGAGAAATGTATGGTGTGCCACATCAGCCCCTCCCCTAGGAGCACTGAGCCCACCAGGAGACCAGGCACATTGGTGCACACCTGTAATCCCAGGATATGAGACGCTGAGGTGGGAGGATTGCTGTGAGTTTGAGGCCTGCCTGGACTACACAGTAAGGGTAAGGACAGTCTGAACTACATAGTGAGACTCTGTCTCAAACAAACAAAAACTTGCATATGAAAATTCTAACATAAAGCATTTTAATTCCAGGTAAAGAGAGAAATGTAATAATTTGCTCCTCTGAAAACAGAGTATTATGATAGGACACCCCAAACCTCTGCCAAATTTTGAGAAAGACTGGACACACTCAGGCTAGTTTCAATATGCTTTAACCCTAGGGATGTTTTTAAAGGTCATGCTGACACCAATAATGTTACCCTGCTCTTTACAAAAATAAGGAAAAGACTTCTCTGGAAAGGTATACTTAAACTTGAACTTAAAAATAAGTAAAAATTAGTTATTTTTATTCAAAAACAATACATGTTTTCATTGCATAAAAAGAAATTTATGGAGAAACAAATACAAGTTGGGATTACATGGAGTAGAAAGGCTCATGGAGTTATGGCTGAGTTTTGTAAATCTTTCCTAACTGCAACCCAGAGATGAAGAAATACATTTTATGTTATGAACCAATATATGAACACACAGGCCCCCAAAAAATCTTGGTATCAATGTTTAGTGTGTGTGCTAGGACCATTCCATATTTCCCATTCTATCATATCTCTTAGGAAGTAAACAGTAGTCATGATGCACTAGATTAATTTCAGGGCCCATCACTGGCTTGGGAGAATATAGGGGGACATTCTCCCATGGAGACAGAAACCACCGGCTTGGGCATAGTAAGTGCAGGAGATCAGTAACTAATGAGATTCTAATGAGATTACATGCAGGCATCACATGGGCTAGGTCACAGTAGAAGGTTCTTCCCTTTCCCTTAAAACTGAACTTGCATCTATTCCTTTTAAGCCCTATGAGCTTCTTTGCATAACTCTTGCAACTTAGGTTGGCTGGTAAGACTCAATCAGCTCTGCTTTGTCTAAAAGCATTTTTACTTATTTAACCTTTGGTTGGGAAAGATTTCTCCTTGATACAGAATTATAGGTTGAAGCCGGGCGTGGTGGCTCACGCCTGTAATCCCAGCACTTGGGAGGCTGAGGCAGGAGGATTGGTGTGAGTTCGAGACCAGCCTGGGCTACAAAAGTGAGCTCAAGGCCAGCCTCAACTGCATAGCGAGACCCTGTCTCAAAGAGACAAAAAAAAAAAAAAAAAAAAAAGAATTATAGGTTGTGGCTTTTCTTTTTATTTCTTTTTATTTATTGGATGTAGGATCTCATTACACAGCTCAGACTCATAGTGATCCTCCTGTCTCAGCCTCCCCAGAACTGTGATTACAGGCATGCATCACCACATCCGGTTTCAGTGGTTGGCATGGAGTGTCCTTCGGGGCTTGCATGGCATGCGGTAGATGGGGATCGAATCCTGATCCTTTCGCTTATTAGGCAGGGGGGTATGCAACCAAGCTTGTGTCTTTTCTTGGAGCACTTTCACAAACACTTGCCTCTAGCTCCTCAATGGTTTCTTAGGAGAACTCAGTCATTCTTGCTGGACCCTTCAGCCACTGCCCTCTCAAAAATAATACATGTCTTCATTGCTCTTGTTTTCATCGGACTGGCTCCGTTTTTTTCTGTTATCTTTGCTTTTAGTACCTTTACCAAGCTACTAAACTCTACCGAACTTCTAGGCTTATTTTTTCTTTTTGGTAAATTTAAGTAATTTTTCATTCTGCTCAAGTTTTCACTGAGCTTTTTGAAACCAAAGATGCTGTTTTGAATCAGATTTGGATAACTTTTTGGCCAGTATTTATTCTAATAACTTTCTAGGCCTTTTTCCTGAAGCATGGCTGCACCGATATTTGGTGGGCTGACGTTCTCCCACAGGTCTGTTAGTTTCTTTTACTTTAAACGTATTTCTTCTTAAATTACATTGGATTTCTGCTGAGGTGTCTTGAGGATCAGTGATCTTTTCACTTATGCTTAGGCCTGGCTAATGACTTTTATGAATTTTAGTACAATGGGCACACAGTAAAGGCCACTTTTCCAGTTTATACATGGATGCATTTTACAATACAGTAAGTATCACACAAATGACCACTGCAGTAAGGACCAAGTTCTAGCCCTCTCCATACTTTCTCCACCACACTTGTGACTTAGGACCTCCTCCCACCCTGACCCTGCCAACCTCAGCTGTCCTCTACACAGAATTATACAGCCTCTAGAGACAGGCCTATATTACTCAGCATGATGACACTTGGGACACATATGTGTTGGTGTGTTATATGCATGCGAATGTTTATAAATCAACAAGTGTGTTTCAAATTTCCTCAGTTTGCATTTTTACCAACAACGTCATGAGAATCTCAGCTGTTTCTTATGTTCTTGCCCATCTGCAGTGTGGTTGGGGCTGTGTGTATGTAAAGTTCAGCAATTTTACTGGGTGTTTCATGGTATCTCATTTACAGAGACAATGTGATTTCTTCCTTTCCAATATGTGGCCCTGCTTTTTCTCTTGCTATTGTACTGGGTAGAACGCCAATGCCATATTGAATATAGTGATGACAGTGCACATCCTTGCCTTGCTTCTGCCTTAGTTGATTTTTTAACAATAAAGAAAGGAATATTGTACCATTAAGGATATGTTGGCTGTGGGATTTTATAGGTGGTCTTTGTTTTTTTTTTTTTTTTTTTTTTACATTGAGCCAAACAGTTATCTTCTAATACTAGCATGCTAAGAAGTTTTATCATGAAAAGTTAGAGGACACAGTTTTCTTCATTATGCTGTCTCAATATATTAAATTATTCTGTTGAAGTTTTATATTGAACTCACCTTGCATCCTGGGCTAAATCTACTTGGTAAAGACTTGTAGTACCACAGGATTTGATTTGTTCATATTTTGTTGAGGATATTTAGCTTGATATTCGTCAAGGATATTGTTTGTACTTTTTAATGTTTTTTGTCCAGGCTGATGCTGTCTTTATAAAATGGGTTGAGAAATGTTATCTTCAGCATTTTCTTGAAAAGTTTGTATAGAATCACTTTTGTTTACTTCTTAAATGTTTTGTTGAATTCCCTGTGGAGTACCTGGGCCTGCAGTTCTCTTTACAGGAGGGTCAAAATGGAAAATTCTATTTCTGTACTAGACATGGGACTATTCAGGTTATCTGTACTTCTGAATGAGTTTTGGTGCTTACACAGTCAAGAAACTTGTGAATTTCCTTTAAGCTAGTAAGTTTAAGAGCACTCAATTTTATGTAACATTTGTTGCAGTATTTCATACCCACAGAATAGTCAGGCTGTTCTCTTTTTCATTCTTAATGTCTGCAATTTGTGGGGCTTTTCTTGGTCCATCTGACTATACGTTTATCTGCTTTATTTGTCTCCAAGAGTGCTGGTTTTATTGACCTTTTTTTTCTTTTTTCAGCTTCTTTGATGGCAGGTATGTTCTTATTATTTCCTTTCCTTTGCTTCCTTTGGGCTAACTTGGTAAAAGTTACTTACGGTGAAGGTTTAGAGCACTGATTTGTGACTTTTTCCTAGCATGATTATTTCATGCTATAAATTTCCTCCTAAATGATGCATTAGCTATACTCCCTCCCATTTTGATATTTTGATGTGTGTTTTCATTTTGACTACACTCAAAATGCTTTCTAATTTCCCACCTGACTTCTTTCAGCAGTAGAGGGGTCTTACATAATTTTCAATTATCTGAGGGTTTCCTTGATGTCTTTGTCATTGATTTCTACTTTCCTTCCATTGAGATCAGCTAATATACTCATTTCAATTTTTAATATTTGGGCTGGCGAGATGGCTCAGTGGTTTAAAGCACCTGCTTAGTCAAGCTTAAGCAACTGCAAGGTTTTATCCCCAGCACCACATGCTATACCAGCCTCACCCTAAAGGTAGGCTGAGCTGGCCATAATAATAATAAAAAATAATATTTGCATTTATTTATTCATTTTTATATTTAGTGCAGGGTCTACGGGTCTCACCATACAGCCTGGACTCATAGTGATTCTCCTGTTTTCAGCCTCCCAAGTTCTGGGATTACAGGCTTGTGCCACCATACCTAGTTACAATCGCTGTCTTAGCATGCTCCAGGGGTGGAGCTAGTATGGCATGCTGGGGATCAAACTCTGCTTCCTATGTCTGCCTAAGCAGGTGCTTTAGTCAGCTGAGCTATCTGGCAGGCCCTAATATTTGTTTAAAGTAGGCATGACCAAGACAGTTTTCTACCTTAGAGATGTTACATTTGTACTTGAAAAGGGTATGTTAAAAAAAAAGAAAGAGAAAGAAAAGAAAGAAAGGAGTATATGTTTTGCTGCTGTTCATGTTATCTCTGATTCAAGGGATCAATTCTGCCCTATGCCACCATACTTGTACTCACTCCACAGTGCCTTAAACATCTGAGGATTAAAAAAAAATTGGTTCAGAGTTTATCATTCAATATCCAATATGAGGGTTATTTGATTATAATCAATTTTATCATTATTTGTAGTACAACTCTTGAATTCTTATAGTACAAGACACTACTTTTAAATGAGTGTTTTGTTGCTGTTTCAAACCAAAACACCCCAACTCATGCATAAACAGAGTAGTTCACAGTGTCTTAGAATGTGAAGATCATGTTGGGGTGAGAGACAAGAAACTGTAAAACTAGATATTAACTTGGGTTAATTTGGTCTGTATTAAATTAAATCTGAAGCCACTTTTATAAGAGGAGGAAACATAGATTCTCTTTTTTGTGTGCTTACTTGTAGGTAAAAACTATTTACAAAATATTCCCACAATAATTAGAAGTGAAGAAACAAACGCATCGCAAGATTATTACCTCTGCACTCAGGAGCCTCGCTGCTCCACACTCCATGGCCAGCACAGTAAAGCACCTCATTTCCAACAAGCGAAAGTTTATCTGGTCCTGGGACATCATCACAGCTATAGGTTACTGCTTCAAAATACTGAAATACTTGTACATCACTGAACGTGTATTGTCCATTTTTTATTTTTGGAGGTGGTGCACATAAAATCTCTTTTTAAAATAAGAAAAAAAGAAAAAATTAAAGATAGAATCAAAGAAAAATTAATATAGTACTGATAAAGCTTTTTGAATTGTGTTTAATAAATTCATCAAAAAAGGAGGTCTATAAGCTAACTCAGTATCCATCTAGTAAGTTTTCTGTGAAGAAATATATTGTCCCTAATTCAAACCTTTAATATAGAAATGAATTTTCTGAACAATTTTTTTTGAATTTTTAAGAGATGTATTTAGTACAGGGTCTACACATTCTCACTACACATAGCAGACTCATACTGATCCTCCTGAGTTCAGCTTCCAGTATGATCCATATCAATAGCTATCACCCACATAAAGAAAAGCTCTTCGGGTTCATCTAAATGTATTATAGGAGCCCTAAATCTTTTTATTTTTCATTTTTATTTTTTATTACTTTTAATAAGAAATAACAATGTGACAGTTTCAAAGCACATTAGTAGAACATTTCTAATATTTCATACAATGCATATTGTTGTCCTCCTATTAGTTGTACAGAACACAGGGTGCAGAAGTTATAATTTTTCTAATCATTATTGGTACAAAAAATTTTTTTCATTGAACTAAGAGAAAGTAGTTGTATACAGAATCCAATGTTCGATAATTGCAGTGGATTATTGGTAAAACTGCCAGTGTTGGAAGCTGTTTATTTAAGCCTTTTACAGCTCAGCATTCTAATCTAGCTTTCCATTTTATTTTTAAATTTTATTTATTTATTTTTTTTGTGGAACTGGAGTTCAAACTCATGACCTTGTGCTTGCTAGGAAGCTTTCCATTTTATGCCTTGTGGTTAAACTTTTCTGCTGGGTGGTTAAGGGCAAGTTTAAGCAAGACCTATATAGCAAAACATGTAACTTTTGCATTTCCCAAAGTCAGCCAAATCCCCTCAGGATTTACTCTGGAACCATATACAGTGTTTTGTAGAACTGTCGTCAGTGTTAGCTGTCTGGATGAGTCACAGCCAATGCTTTACCAGTTTGCTCTCTGTGACCAAAAATTGGAAAAGAAGCGCTATGAGGGAGCCCTAAATCTTAAAAAGAGAATTTACTTACTTTCACATTTGGGAATTTTGTCACTCCAAAGCGCCTTATTTCCTTTCAGTTCACAATATATTCTTTGAATACCAACTATGTAAAAACTAAATGAGAAAAGAAAAAGTTATTGTTTTCTTTAGTGGTTAACAAGATACACATAACAGTGCAAGAAATGTTTAGATGACTGTGTTTCTATACGTTGGTAGTTTGAAATAACTTTCTTAAATAACATACAACAAAAATGCCAAATAAACCTGCAATTTAATTGGAGGAATGGTTCCTCACCAGGAACACACTGTTCAAGAAGAATGGTGTCTAAGTAAGCCTCCTGCTAACTGTTTGTCAATCTGGCTTTGGTATGCCCTCCTGCAACCACGCCACACATTCTTCTCTCCTACAAGCTGCTCAGTGAGCACAGACAGGGACCCAGTCGAAAGGGGCCCATTTAGCATGGCAGCTTCATGACTGACAGCAGCTTGAGTGTGGATGAACCATTTCAGGTTTCTCTTGCTCAGTTTGCTCTTCAAAAGAGGATACCTATCATACCTCATGGTGCTGTCTGAGAATGAAGCTGCAACTAGCATTATTTAGGTCAGAAAATCTTTCTTTTTTTTGTTTGTTTATTTGTACCTTAGGGAATGGTCTACAAGGTGTTCAAGGTCTCCCTACTAGACAAGACTCATAGTGATTTGCCTGTTTACAGCCTCCCAAGATCTGGGATTACAGGCCCTCGCCACCACGCCCAGTCTCAATTGCCGGCCTAGTGTGCTCCAGGGGTGGCGGAACCAGCAGCAGTCCTGGGGGTCGAACCCCCAGTCCTTGTGGCTGCTGGCAGGCACTTTAATCCGCTGAGCTGTTTGGCCAGCCCCAGATCTTTCTAGGTCAAGCTTGGGAATATTACCCAATGAAGTATTCCCTGATGAATTTCTCCTCTTTCTGGAGCCTCAAAGACATTATCATGAAATCTTCTACTTATCTGTTGTTTTTCCATTTTACTGTATAGCACTCCATATAATGTAGTTATCAGTAAGACTATAGCTTTCTTGAGAAGGGTCTGCAACATCTGATTCCTGCAAAGATTCTAGCAAACTCTGTACAGCTTCCAAGTGAATTTCGTAACATTTTTACTTAAATAACAAAAACTGGGCTCACTAGTCCAGGCACTATGGCCGATCCCTGTGTGAGGCAGATCAAGATCAAGACTGGCGTGGTGAAGTGATTAGTCAAAGAAAAAGTGATGTATGAAAAAGAAGCAAAACAACAAGAAAAAAAAGATTGAAAAAATGAAAGCTGAAGATGGTGAAAATTATGCCATTAAAAAGCAGGCAGAGATCCCGCAAGAGTCCCAGATGATGATCCCAGATTGCCAGCGCAGGTTAGAGGCAGCGTATACTGACCTCCAGCAGATATTAGAAAGTGAAAAGGACTTGGAAGAAGCTGAAGAATATAAAGAAGTGCGTGTAGTTTTTTTTAATTTAATATTTTTATTGTTTAAATTTAACAATGGTTATATTACATATTTTTATCATCAGATCAGCTTAGATTAATACATATAGGTATATAAGATTGATAAAACAATTAAACATTAACCCTTTTAAATCAACATTACTTTTTTTTTTCTTTTCCCTTTCTTCTTTTTTGAAAGTTGACATATTGCATATTGTCCTCACAATCGTTCTACAGAGTACAGTGTGTGGGCATGACCCACCTCCCTTTGATGTTGCTTAGAAAAAAAAAAAAGGAAAAGAATATACTTCTCTTTGGACTAAGAGGAAGCAGATACATACACAGTCAAATGTT
>PVJA010055427.1:0-11177 GCA_004027025.1 Myocastor coypus | reverse complement strand
TCAACTGCATAGCGAGACCCTGTCTCAAAAAGACAAAAAAAAAAAAAAAAAAGAACCGCGGTCCCTGCAGCCACCTAAGCTTTCCTAAGCAGGTGCTTTAGACCACTGAGCCATCCTGCTGGGCCCCAACATCTGTTATTTTTGTGCAAGTAACAATCATTCCCTCAACTTTTGGAAAAAAAAGAACATTTAATATTGCTTTCTGTATAGTTTAGGTCCACCAAGATTCTTCCTTGAATTTTAACAAAGCAGTCAAGAACTAAAACAATATATTAGTAAAATTTTTGCAAAGTTGCCAGAGTAGTTCATCTGAGCTAGAATGTTTGAATAAAACTAGCCATTAGTTTCAGTCTGCCACATCTCTAAAACAATCTTTCTTTCCTTAATTTCAAAACCTATTGCCTTCCTTTAAGCCAGTGAGAAGAATCTCCACACTGCTCTAGTATATCTCATTTTCCTTGTTACTGATAGTTGGTTCCTAATTACTGGCCTCTAAAGAAGTCCCTCAAGTAATAAGAACAAATGAGTAAATGAACAAATGAATATACAGCTGGGCGTGGTGGCGCACACCTGTAATCCCAGCACTAGGGAGGCTGAGGCAGGAGGATCGGTGCGAGTTTGAGACCAGCCTGGGCTACAAAAGTGAGCTCAAGGCTAGCCTCAACTGCATAGCGAGACCCTGTCTCAAAAAGACCAAAAAAAAAAGAATATACATACATGTGCACACAGTAAAAAAAGAAATCTAACTTTCAATATTGTAATTATACTTTACTTTGTAAGACTCTGAAATACTTTCACGACTAATTTATAAAAATAGGTTTGTACAAATGAACTTATATAATTTTCTTTTTAGTGAAGGGTCTATAGGGTGTTTCGGGTCTCACTACTAGATCAGATTTGTAGTGATCCACCTGTTTACAGCCTCCCAAGAGCTGGGATTACAGTCATGTGCCGTGCCCCCACACCCAATCTCAATTGCCATCTCAGAGAGCCGCAGGGGGTGGGACCAGCACAGCTCTTGCACATGCTTGCAGGCACTTTTCTTGGCTGAGTTATTTGGCCAGCCCTAAACTTATACAAATTTAAACAAAGTTACAAAGATTTTTCTCTAACTATAAGCCATATAGGCCATACATATCAAGCAAAAATACACTTGGTTATGGTTCTTCTCTCAAGTCTTATGAAGAAGGAAGTCAGGTAATTTCAATAATTACAATATGACATGGAAACTTCTACAATAATTATCTACAATAGCATTCCAACACAGACAAAAAACCAATTTAGTAGAGGATCAGCCTATGAATATAACATATTGTCTTCTGTTTTTTTTTTTTTTGTTTTTTTAATTTTATTTATTTATTTTCTTATTTCAGAACTCTTGTTTGTTTATTCACTCATTTTCATGGCCAGCTCAACCCACCCCAAGGGCAGGGCTGGTGAAGCATGTGGTGCCGGGGATCGAACCTCGGTCCCTGAAGCCGCCCAAGCTTTCCCAAGCAGGCGCTTTAGACCACTGAGCCATCCCACCAGGCCCCGTGTCTTCTGGTTTTAAATAAGTGTCATTCCTATGGAAAACTATTTCTCTATACCACTCACAGGATAAATATATACTTTTAATCTTAAAGTCAAAAAGCAAATATTCATATACACATTTATAATCTCTTACATACTTTCATTAGTAACTTCCAGAAGAACAGGTATTCCATTGCTAGTGAGTCAAATGATGACTCCAAGATATATAAAGTAGACTGAGCTTTTAACATTATGATCAACTGATTATAAAACTATAAGAACTATAAAAACACGTTTAAAGAGCAAATACTTACAAAATAATATTACTATTCCTTAGTTTCTGGGTTATTTAGTTTTATAGAATTAAAAACCATGCATCGAAAAATAAGTTCAATTAAACTTACAAAAGTGTACTTTACATTATGTACTTCTTTAGAATAAAATAATACTTCTTACCTTCTGGAGTTGGAATGCACCCCAAGAAAATGAAAGGAAGAAGAAAAAAAAAAGTTTTTAATTTCTCTTTACAAAACAACAAGGCCAAAAACTAAGCTATCCATTGCCCTCCCAGCAATATTTACAACTTCTCAAATTAGTACCACCACCTCCCACTTTATTACATAAAACATTAATTTCTCCTTTAAAGTTTCAAGGTAATTAAAACTAACAACTTATAAACACACAATTAAATTCAGCTCAAATCTCTATCACTCCATAAAACAGCTGTAAGACTTTAACTGTGTGCCAGAATAAAACTATTACAGTAATCTGGAATTAAACAGGGATACAGTGAGTATTTCTACTTTTTAATGTTCTTCTCATGTACTTCAAGAAGCCATCATAAAACCATTAGCTATGGAGTCTAAAGTTTATTAGCTTCTGCTGATCTATAATATAACTCACGGTGCATGTAAATAACAATAAAATTTTTGTCAATACCCAAGTTACTGTTTTTTTGTTTGTTTGTTCCATTTTCATTTTCAACATTAATCCTTTTCAACATCCCTACCTGGTCTGTGGGCTTGAAAATGGACTGCAACTAGTAGATAAGAAAATACAAATCCTACATAAAATGTAATTTAAAATAAAAAAGAAAACGCAGATCACAAATATAACATTACATAAGCATGGTATCAATTTAATTTTTAAAGTGCTCTTCATTCTTACATTGAACTCTTTTTAATGAAATCACTTTAAAGCAATTCAGCTTGGCAAACAGCCAAGTGATCTACTCTATAGTGATAATGATTTCTGATAAAAGGTAATTAAAATGCTGATTTTATATGAAACAATCCACAATGAAGAAGTAAGACTCAATAAACATGAAAAAATACCAACTGTAATTCTAATTAAAGAAATACAAATGAAAAACTATTTTAAAAAATGCTGATTTTTATTTCCTTTGCTATTTATTTGTATAAGGTGAGGTGGGAGAAAAATGAAGTGTGCTGATTACTTTTTGGTAGATGAGCTAAAACAGACAACCTTAAATAACAGGTGAGAAAGATTATGTCATTTACTAGTAAATGTATTATTAATATAAATCAGATAAGGGACAAAGAGGCAATAGTTCAGTCTGATCATTAAACATATCTTTAATAAACACCTTTTGAATTGTTTAAAAATCTAATTCTAAAGGAGCTTACTACACTGGCTAAAACAAGAGATTTTTTTAAAAACCTACTAGGTAACAATTTTGAGCTCCACAAAATAATAACATAAAGATCTATTTACACTCCTTTTTCTTAATCTTTTATTTATTTACCTATTTATTTATTTATCTTACTTTTTATTTTTGGTTTTTAATATATTTGGTTGTTGCAGGGTCTCACGAAGCAGCTCAGACTCACCGTGATCCTCCTACTTTCAGCCTTTCCAGAGTTGAGATTACAGGTGTGCACCATTATGCCTGGACTCTGATGTGGCAAGTAGTGCAAGAGATCAAACATGAAGTACCTGCACTTGCTCAAATTTGCTTAAGCAGGCGCTTTAGTCTGCTGAACTATCTTGCCAGCCCCTAAACACTCTGTTCTTTAAAAATGTACTGACTCTGGAGCCCGGCAGGATGGCTCAGTGATCTAAAGCGCCTGCTTAGGAAAGCTTGGGTGGCTGCAGGGACCGTGGTTCGATCCCTGGCATCACATGCTGCGCTAGCCCTGGCCTCAGGGCAGGCTGAGCCAGCCATAAAAATAAACAAACAAAACAAAAGTTCTGAAACAAGAAAAATAAACAAATTAAATAAAAAGACTAACTAAAAAAAAATGTACTGACTCTTTCACTAAGGTTTTATTTCAAATTTTTTCACATGCAATAACTAGACAAGAAAAAATACCATTATAGTTCAGCACAATTTAACTTTGATTTGAAAAATCAGAGAGCAAGCATTCTAGTCAGAAAGATTAGGGAAACTATGGATGTAAACATGCTAACTTTGCTACAAGAACAAACTCCAGAAACAATAAGCTTGTGTTTGTAGTCTTCAATAAGACATGTGAAATATGATCTTTTTTTTGTTTGTTTTTTCTAGTTCCAGAACCTTTATTTGTTTATTCACTCATTTTTATGGCCAGCTCAGCCTGCTCCAAGGGCAGGGCTGGCACAGCATGTGGTGCCAGGGATTGAACCGTGGTCCCTGAAGCCGCCCAAGCTTTCCCAAGCAGGTGCTTTAGACCACTGAGCCATCCTGTCAGGCCCCTGAAATATGATCTTTTTAAATCATCCTTTGAGCTACAACATTCTACAGCTGAAATAATGTGACTGACGGAAAGGCAGAGAAAAAAATGAACAATCAGGGATTAACCATTTTGGAATATTGTTAATCATGCATATCAAAATGTAATGTAAGAACATAAATTTTACTGGCAAGAAATGCATATGTAAGTCATCCACTTGCCCTCAAACTTGCCTGTATTTTTATGTAACAGATTGCTATTTTAGTCATTTTTCCATTAAGAAATAATGTTTTTAAGTATTCATTAACTTCTTGCAAAGCTGAAAAATAAGCAAACTAATTGTTATATTTTGTGTCTAGATACCCCTCCAATACCTCATGGAGTTAAAGGGTTTCTTTTAGATGGCTGAATCTAGAATGTGTAATTGATTCATACAGCTATGCTGAGATTAAGGGTAGGTGATTACAGGCTCCGTCCACTGAGGAGATTGACAATGCCCTAATCCCAGTAGACTGGATACACTGTAAGGGACAGAAAGAATGTGTCACTCCTCCTTACTGCTTTTCTGTCTTCCACTGTCATGAACTGTTACCCCTCTGCCCTTGAGCCAAACTTTTTTTTTTTTTTTTTTGTCTTTTTTGACACAGGGTTTCATTGTGCAGCTCAGACTGGCCTTGAGCTCACTTTTTTAGCCCAGGCTGGTCTTGAACTCATACTGATCCTCCTGCCTCAGCCTCCCAAGTGCTGGGATTACAGGCGTGTGCCACCGCACCCAGCTCAATCTTTCCTTTTTTAACTTCATGTGTCAAGTATTTTCTCTCAGTAACAAGAAAAGTATCTGAGCCAAAGAGATAGCTTTGTAAAATAAGGGCTTGCATGGCAAGTGCAAGGTACTGAGTTCAATTCCTGGGGAAAGGAAGGGGGACCATTATAACCACTGTTAAATTTAAACAATAAAAGAATTGAAAAAAAAGAAAAAAGAAAGAAAGAAAGGAAGAGGGAAGGTGGGAAGAGGAAAGGGGAAAGGGGGAAGGGGGAAGGGGGAAGGGGGAAAGGGAAAGGGAAAGGGAAAGGGAAAGGGAAAGGGAAAGGGAAAGGGAAAGGGAAAGGATGAGAATGGAATGGAACAGAATGGAACAGAATTTGGTGCCAGGAGTGAGGTTGCTGCTGTGATAGTACCTGACCATGTGGTTCAATGCTAGCCTTGGCTTATGGGTACAGTCTGGAAAGGTTTGGAGATGTCAGCTAAGAAAGGAGACCTGGAATGCCTTAGACTTCACTGCTTGCAAAATTCTCGAGAGAGCTCAGAACACTAGAAACCTAGCAAACACCAGGCTAAGAATGTTTCTGCTAGTAAGGACAGTACTGGCTGCTGGACTACAGACAATGTGTATTATGGCTTGACAGAAAGTTTGTCTGCATTTTGCACATGTTCACAGACAGACAGACTAACTGATCTGGCAGAAGAAATTTTAAGGCAGTAGAACATTGAAGCAGTGTCATGACTCCTGTTGAGGGATTTTTATGTTGCAAATCACAAGCAAAGCATCCAGTTGAATGACTTAATGTAATTGAGTTTGGCTAGAAAGGAAAACTTTAATGCAATTGTAGCCTGCAAATACAGAGCAGAGAAGATTGTGACTATTGAGAAGAGAAAAAAAAAAAAGAAAAAAAGATGGTCAGAAGCAGCAGCATAACTCCATCTTCTATAGCCTCAAAACTGCAAAAGTGAAAGACTGCTTTGAAAAAAAATTGCAGAGAAACATGATCCAGAATGGTGGCAGCTAGAGAATCTGTTCCTCAGAATTAGATTCAAAGTGCTCAGTGATCCAGGCACTCATCCCTACAGCAGAATGGAAAAGTTGTGAGGTTAGGAAGGATTCTACCCAGATATCAGAAGGCCTGGGAGGCCAAGCAATGTGTCCGAGAAGGCAGTATGTGAAGCTATGAGTGTGAAGCCTTAAGGAACCAGGATTATCTAAGAAAAATTGTAAGGAGGAAATATAGCAGGCCCAAGACTGAAGGCATGCAAGACTAGCAATACAATACTGTACAGCAGAGCTATCCAAGCCCTTCAAGGTTCCTATCCTGCCATAGATTGCCTCAGATGCTACACACAGAATTACAGAATTTAATTTTCACCCTGCTGGATTTTGGACCAGCTTTGGCCCCACTCCTTTCTATTACTCTATTTGTACCTTCTGGAATGGAAGTCTCTATCTTATGTCATTGAATATTGGAAGCGTTCAATTTCCTCTTCACACGTACTGGGTTTCCCAGCTAAGAATTTGCTTTAAATATGAGGACTGAAGTTTTCAGCAATGCTGAAACTGTAAGGACTTCCACAACTGTTGCCAAATGCTTTTTGCATAAAGGGATGTGCATGATTCTTGGGGGCTGGGAGGGACAGGGGCAGAATGCTGTGGTTTGCACCCCCCCTCTTTTGTGGCCGGCTGGGTCCACCCCGGGGGCATGGTTAGAGTAGAATATGGTGCCAGAGAGAGAACTGTGGTCCCTGTGTGCTTGCCTAAGCTTGTCTAACAGGTGCTTTAGACCTCTGCACTATCTTGCCAGCTTCTATGGTTTCTATCTAGATGTCGCCCTGAGACCCTTATGGAGTTAGAGGGTTATTTCTCTCTCTCTCTCTTTTTTTTTTTAAGATTTATTGTTTGATTTGGTCAGGGTCTCACTATACAGCTTGACTCGTAGTGATCCTCTTGTCTCAACCTCCCCAGCACTGGGATTATAGGCATGTGCCACCAGGCCCTGTCTCAGTGGCTGGCGAGGTCTGGGAGCTGGCAAATGCAGTACTGGAAATCCAACCCAGGTCCTTATTTTTGTGAGGGAGATGCTTAAACCATTAAGCTGTCACCCCAGCCCCAGGAGAGTTTTTTCCCCTGCAGATTGAATCTAGAGTGTGTGATAGGTTGGTATTTTAATGCCGGGATTAAGGGTGGGTGATTGCTGGATCAGTCCACTGGTTGGATTGGCATCACCCTAAGCCCAGCAGACTGTATACAATATAAAATGGATAAAGAGGCTTGTCTTGTTTTCCTTTGCTGTTTTCTGCTACCATGAACTGTTATCCTTCTGCCTTAGAATCAGCCAATTATAGACTGAATCCTCTATAAACCATAAGCTAAATGAACCTTTCCTCTTTTAAGTGTCAGATATTTTATCTCAGCAACGAGAAAAATAAGGCACTAATTTAGAAGCTAGGCAGATGGTGACATTCATTAACAGCATAACTTACAAACTTTATGGTGTAAAGATTCAAATTTCTGTCATACAAAAAGTAATAATTACATAACATGTCCTTTGGGATCACTTAAGAATAATCTAATGCAGAAAATGAACAATTTGACAGGTGTGGTTCCACATACCTATAATCCTAGATCCAGGAGGCTAAGGTAAAGAATCAAAGGCCAGACCACCTGCGTTACTGAGAGTTCAAAGCCAGCCTGAGCTACACAGTAAGACCAGAGGAGAGGGAAAGTAGGTGTAGGGGTGTACTCAAATTCATACATGATAAAACTCATACTCAAAGAATCTCTCCCCAATTCATTTTCCAGTTGTATTCATAAACGAAAAAAAACAATATATATAAGTGTCACAGAAACTAAATGGTACCCTTTCTTTAAAACTCTATTGGTACATATAAAATAAGTAAAATAATACTGTACAACAAAGGCATGTTCTGGGAGTGGTGGTGCACACCTGTAGTTCCAGAACTTGGGAAGCGAGGCAGGAGGAGCACAGTGAGTTGAAAACCAATGTAAAATACATAACAAGACCCTGTCTCAAAATTTGAAAATTGCAGTAGAGAAATAATATTTTACACATAGTAAAATGAGCAAAACAGTTTTAAGAAAAGTCCAATGAAGGGAGAAAGCAAGAAGGCAATGGCTACTTTGAAAAGAAGGTTTAGAAGGAAAGAAGGCTACTTAAATATTGCAGAAACATCTACAAACATTAGTGGTAGCCACAAACATGCTGCACATTCATCTTATGGAAAGTAACAGCAAGTTGATAACAGTAAATGATTAGTAGGAATTACTTCAATTAATAAGCACTTGTATATATGCTATTCAGAGTTTGTGTGCTGTCAGCCGTGTATATAAAGAATTCAAGTTGTTTTATTTTTTATATTAAACCAAAATGTCCAAACTGCACACAAATAGCTTGTGAGTTCATATATATTATACACACCTTGTAATGTTCAAGCAAGAAAATAATGGTGATTTATTCCAAAGTAGCATTGACAGGGGGACCAGACTTCATAAGAAAGGATGTAGACTTTTGTTTTAATTTGTAATGTTGTGAAACTAAAAATTAATATACAAAAAAAGTATCTTTGTATCTTCTGTACTGGATACATAAACCTACATTTATTTGTTTATTTATTTATTTATTTTTAAATGGCTAGGGCCCGGTGGGATGGCTCAGTGGTCTAAAGCACCTGCTTGGGGAAGCTTGGGCGGCTTCAGGGACCGCGGTTCGATCCCCGGCACCACATGCTGCGCCAGCCCTGACCTCGGGGTGGGCTGAGCCGGCCATAAAAATGAGTGAATAAACAAACAAAGGTTCTGAAACAAGAATAAAAATAATAAATAAAATAAAAATTTAAAAAAATAATAAAAAAATAAAAATAAAATAAATGGCTGGCTCAGCCTGCCCTGAGGGCAGGGCTAGTGCAGCATGTGGTGCTGGGGATCGAACCGCAGTCCCTGCAGCCACCCAAGCTTTCCTAAGCAGGCACTTTAGACCACTGAGCCATCCTGCCCGGCCCCTGTAAACCTACATTTTTAACAAATGTGAAAGTATATTTTAACAAAGTGAAAAAAATTTTTCCTAGAACTTATGACTTACTAGGATTTATTTAACCTTTGAAAACAGATACCTACTCTACCACCATAGATCACTGCTACTTTTGTGGGGAAAGGGTGCCAATCAAGGTGGTAATCAAGGACTTCAGGACCTCATACTTGACAGGCAGGTACTACACCACTGAGCTAAACTCCTAGCCCATAGTGCTGCCTTTTAAATGTTGTCCTGACAGCGAACTACTTTCCCATACTTGAACACCTCTTATTTTAAGGGAAAAAAGTCTAATACAAAAGACCACATAATGTATGGTTCCTTTTTAATGAAATATCCAACATGAGAAGATCCACAGACAAAGTGAATCTGTGGGACTGGTGGCATTGTGGGTGGGAAGCATGTTAATGGTATATAAGTAACAAGCACAGGATTTCTTTTTCAAGGAATACACTAAAATCTACTGAACTATCCAAAATGGTGGTTTGTGAATTTTATCTTAATTTTTAAAAATCAATTACCTAGGGCTGGGGAGATAGCTCAGTAGAATAAGTGCTTGCCAGGTCCTAAGTACTGGGGAAAAAAAAAAATCTATTTCCTAAAATGCTGAGAAGTTTAAAAGCTGGCATACTAGAGAAAGAAATCAAAACACAGCTCACATGTGGTCTGGCGTTCTTTATCTTCTGAAAGATAATCAATTGCTAGGCCTCAGAAGAGCTAAATAATAACAATGTGATTCAGAGGAAGAGTTTCAGTCACTTGCTGTCAACAGACCTTTGGACAAACCAAGGACTATAAATGAAAATGAAACATAAGTGGGGCCAGCAAGATAGCTCAACACACTGAAGTGTCCATTTTGGCAAGCTTAGGCAAATATAGGGACTGTGGTTCAATCCCTGGTACCACATGCTGCACCAGCCCCACCCCCAGGGCAGGCTGAGATGACCAGAGTCTAGCTACAGTGAGGCAAGCCTGTAATTTCAGGAATGAGGAGGCTGAAAGCAGGAGGATCACTGTAAGTCCTAGCTGCATAGTAAGACCCTGCAACAACCAAATATGTTAAAAATAGTAAAATAAGGGGCCTGGCAGGATGGCTCAGTGGTCTAAAGCGCCTGCTTAGGAAAGCTTGGGCAGCTTCAGGGACCGCGGTTCGATCCCCAGCACCACATGCTGTGCCAGCCCTGCCCTCAGGGCAAGCTGAGCCAGCCATAAAAATAAATAAATAAAACAAACAAAAGTTCTGAAACAAGAAAAAAAAAAATTTTTTAATAAAATAAAACGGACCATGTGAGCAATTAATCATACATACATGAACACCAAGGACTAGGTGAGTTTCAGTGACTAACAATACTCTATACATACCATTATGTATGATGCCAACAAAATAATGCTGCCTTAAGTTCGTACACAGAAAATCTGAGAAAGCTGTGCTTGGTACTTCTCCATGACTCTACTCTGTCTCCTCCTTTGGCTGATTTTAATCTATCCTCCTCCTGTATCCCTCCCATAAAGCACAGCTAGGCAGCTTTGGAGTATGGATGGTCAAATCAATTGGCTAGCTTGTGTGAGGCTCTGGATTCAATTATCCAGACAGGAAGGGAAGTGAGAGAGCCAGGCAGAAGAGGATCTTCTGAAGAAAACAAAAGTAACTTGAAAGCAACTAGAGAAAACAAATGCAATATTTAGTAGGAAAAAAAATTATTCCAATCTCATCAGAAACCAGGAATGCCAGAAGGTAGTGTCAACAAAGGTTTTGTTTGTTTGTTTTTCTTTTTCTGTCATTTTGAGATAGGGTCTTGTCATGCTGTTCAGGCTGGCCTTAAACTCACTTTGTAGCCCAGGCTGGTCTCAAACTCATAATGAATCTCCTGCCTCTCAGCCTTCCAAGTGCTGGGATTACAGGTAATACCACCACTCCCAGTAAGAAAGTTCTATGCGTAGCAAAAATTATACAGAGCTGACTTAAAGATAAAGAATATGACCAGAAGTTATGCTTTCTGTCTAGTTGTCTTCCAAAGCCTCATGCAGTCATGGGGCAGAGACTACTAGGGTTTGGAACTAACTTATGATCCACTGGGATTATGGATTTTAGCACTGCTGGGATTATAGGTATGGTCTGAGGCGAATATTCTGCCTGAATGTAATATAAGAGAGACAGAGAAACAGACTCTGGTC
>PVJA010055426.1:0-11178 GCA_004027025.1 Myocastor coypus | reverse complement strand
AAAAAAAAAAAAAAAAAAAAAAAAAAGGCTTTTAAGGGCCCGGCAGGATGGCTCAGTGGTCTAAAGCGCCTGCTTGGGAAAGCCTGGGCGGCTTCAGGGACCAGAGTTCGATCACTGGCACCACATGCTGTGCCAGCCCTGCCCTCGGGGCAGGCTGAGCTGGCCATAAAAATGAGTGAATAAACAAACAAAGATTCTGAAACAAGAAAAAATAAATAAATAAATAAATAAATAAATCTTTTTTTTAAAAAAGTTACAGCATTTCTATTGTTTTTTAAATGGTATTTTAAAAATTAAGCTCATATAGAAAAAAGCTTCTCTTACTAGATCCTTTCCCAACTCTGTCACTCTTAGATTGTTTTCTCAAGTTTACAAAGAGTTAACAACCAAGGGCTCAAGCCAAGCATGGAGGCGGACCCTCGGAGCACTCAGGCAGCTGAGGCAGAACTGTCACTTTCCGGGCTACCCAGCTGAGCTCAAGGCAAGTCTGGACTGTGCAGCCAGACCCAGTCTGGATAAAGCAAAACAAAAGAAGGGGTGGGGGAGATAGCTCAGTAGAATAAGCACTTGCCTGGCAAGTGCAAGGGGTCTGAGTTCAATCCCTGGTTCTGCACAAAAAAAAAAAAAAAGATACAAAAACAACAACAACAAAACCCTCACAACACCACTGTCAAGAAAAAGCAAGCAGCCAACAAATGCTCTCTAGGATGTGTGACGCAGAGATGTTTCATAAATGCTCATTTTTCTGCACCAACTTATTCCTATAGCTGGGGAAGAAAGGGGTTAAGTTTTCAATGTATTTTCCCAGAGACACAGTTTCTTTGGGTCCACATGGAAGCAAATCTTTGTACACCCAAGTATCCCGTTGGGTATATATTAAGCCATAGCTGATATTTCATTTTTGTATTTGCTGCAGTTAAACTAAAGTATTAATTATTCTTTTTTTATGGTACCAGGGATTGAACTCAGGACCTTGAACTTGCCAGGCAAGTGCTTATTCTACTGAGCTATCTCCTCAGTCCCCTAAAGTATTACTTTATTGATTTCTGTTGAACAAGAAAGCTACATTCATTTTCCATGGAAAAAAAGAGGGAGACCACAACAAACGAATGTATCACAAAATATCTAGTTTTCCACACTGCGGCTTTGAAAATTGTGATCAGGCCAATGAATTCCTTACAAAATGGTTGTATTACATATTTTCATTGTGGTGCCGGCAATCGAACCGCGGTCCCTGCAGCCACCCAAGCTTTCCTAAGCAGGTGCTTTAGACCACTGAGCCATCCTGCCAGGCCCAAATTCCTTACAAAATGAACACATTGACCAACACTGGGAGAAATGATTAGAAATCTACCGCAAGAAACTGGCATGTGACCAGGGACCTGCTCCATTCAGTATTAGGGCTTCCAAGAACATGATCGATCAGCCTTTATTTCATGAACAGATTATTATCAAGGGTTTCACAGTATTAGGAGGGCTCCTCACACACCTCGGGTTAAATCCTGGGCCTCACATGCACACTGAGGCACACATCTACCACTAAGGAGCATCCCCAAATCCTAATCTCTTTATCAATCACTGAAACATTCATACAGAGAAAACAAACCCTCTAATTTATAAAGGATCAAGGGGAATAAAGTGCCACTTCCCGGAAGTGAATGGCATTTTCTGCTTTGTAGCTGAATGGAACTTTGTATTTTTTTTTTGGTGGGACCAGGGTTCAAACTCATGACCTTGCACTTGCCAGGTAGGCACTTGTGCCACGGAGCTATCTCCCTGGCCCCACTGAATGGAACTTTATATGACTTAAAACAATGCCTCATATTGGGGCTACTGAGATAGTTCAGCAGTCTGAAGTGCTTGCTTAGGCAAGCTTAGACAACCACAGGGACCGAGGTTCCATCGCCGGCACCATATGCTGTGCCAGCCCCACCCCCAGAGCAGGCTGAGCCCGCCAGAAAGAAAGAAAGAAAGAAAGAAAGAAAGAAAGAAAGATTAAAAGAAGAAAGCACCTCATAAAGAAAGGAAACATGGGGCTAGGGGACAACTCAGCAGCATAAGCACCTGCCTGACAAGTGCAAGGATCTCAGTTTGATCCGTGGTACCACATGCTGTTGTACCCAGAACCCCAGATGGGCTGCGCCACCCCGAAACCAGGTGTAGTGTGGTGCTCGGGAGACTGTGGCAGAGGATCACTATGAGTCTGAACTGAGTAATGAGATGCTGCACCAAGTAGATAAATGAAAGAAAGGAAACTCGGGGCTCGAGTTGTGTTCTCAAAGGCCTAGAGCAGTGATGGCGAACCTGTGGCCTGTGCGCTGTGCCACAGAAGGCTGTGGGTATCATTGGAAGCAGCAGCGTTGATAAAAGTCAAATAGAAAAGAAAAAGGAGTACTGGTCAGACAGTAGAGGACGGAGACCAGGCGCAAGGCCACGTGCCTGCAACGCCAGTTGGTTGGAAGGCTGTGGCAGGTGGGTCTCAAACTCGAGCCACCCCAGGGGGACTCAAACTGTCTCGGAATAAAGAGCTGGGGATGGACGTAGCTCCACAGAACGCTTGGCTAGCCCAGTCGCCCCCACATTCAGCTTGGGGAGAGAGGAGGGAGCTTTCAACGCTGCCCTGCAGCCTTTTGTGGTGCAGCAGGCACACCACAGGTTCACTGCCACAGCTCCAGGCCCGTGAGAACACAATTCGAACTCCATGTTTCCTTGCTTTCACTGATTTATTTGGTACAGGGTCTCACTAGTAGTGATCAAAAAAAAAAAAAAAAGCACTTTGTTTTTTTTTTTTTTGGTGGTACCAGGCATCAAACTCAGGCCCTCGCGCTTGCCAGGCAAGCATTTATTCCACTGAGCTATCTTCCCACCCCCTGAAGCGCTTCTTCTGTAAGGCCTGCCATGACCTGCGCTCCTGGCTAGCGACAATCACCGTCCCGCTGCGTTTCCCTACTTCACGCTTGGTCTGACTTAAGCCCAACTCAGCCCCACGGACCGAGTGGCTCCAACCCCAGCAGAAAGGGCAGCTCTTTCCTGGCCTCAGGATAGAACACTAGCTACTTCAATACTGCGGGAGACGAAAGGCAAGGCAGACAAGATCACGAAGTAGCCGCACTGCTGCAAACGAAAGATCTTTGCGCCTTCTACGACAAAGTTAACAAGGAGCTGACACCTCCTGCGCCCTCAGAAGCCAGCGCGCACAACACCCTTCGCCCGCCCCGCTGCAAGAGGCCCAGGCCCCGCCCCTCCAGGCCCCGCCCCCTCGGAGCACTGGCGAGGGGCCACCGCCCCGCCCCGCCCTCCACCAGCCCCGCGCTCCCATTCAAGAGTCCGTCCAGCCCTAGCCGCTGGAGCGCGCTCGTTCCGCAGCTCCCGCCGCAGACGCAAGTGGCGCGTCGCCGCTCACCAGGTACTTGCCATCCGGGGAGAATTTGCAGAGCTGGCTGGAGAGCTTGAAAACCTCTGAGAAGTTCATAGCCGCGCCAGCCGCGGACCCCAAACTGCATCAAAAGCCCAAGGGGACTCGACTGCTTCCCGCAACCGCCTATCCACGGCCGGAAGTGAGATAACGGAAGTGAGCCTCAGCCAATGGGCGCCGTGGGCGAGCGCGCAGCATTGTGGGACTGGAAGTCCTGGAACAGGAGAGCCTGTCAGAATGGAAGTCTGCGCTAAAGAATACGGAGGAGACCTGCCCCCTCTGTGTGCACTGCAACTTTGAACTTAAACGGCGAATATTACTTTTTTCTTTTGAGACAGGGTCTCGCTATGCAGTTCAGGCTGTCCTTGAGCTTTCTTTGTAGTTTAGGCTGATCTCAAACTCACAATGATCCTCTTGCCTCAGCCTCCAGAGCACTTTTTTTAAATTTTATTTTACTTTTATTTTTATTTTTTCTTGTTTCAGAACTTTGTTTATTTATTTTTATGGCCGGCTCAGCCTGCCCTGAGGGCAGGGCTTGGCGCAGCATGTGGTGCCGGGGACCGAACCACGGTCCCTGTAGCCGCCTAAGCTTTCCCAAGCAGGCGCTTTAGACCACTGAGCTATCCTGCCGGGCTCTCAAGAATATTGATATTACAGGCCTGCGCCAACACGCCCGACTCAGCAGATCGTTTTTACTTTTCAATTTTTTTGTTGCCAAGGACAGAATCTGGGACCTTCTACTTGCTAGAAAAGCGTTCCACCACTGCTAAATTCCCAGTCCCACAAATCATTTTTAGTACAAGTATGTTCCCAAATATTGCACGATATACTTAGAACTGTTACTCGTTTCTGTAAAATTAGAATCAAACTGGACGGGGGCCCGGCGGGATGGCTCAGTGGTCTAAAGCGCCTGCTTGGGAAAGCTTGGGCGGCTGAAGGGACCGCGGTTCGATCCCCGGCACCACATGCTGCGCCAGCCCTGCCCTCGTGGTGGGCTGAGCTGGCCATAAAAATGAGTGAATAAACAAATAAAGGTTCTAAAAAAAAAAAAAAGAATCAAACTGGACGAACCAAATTGTTGCACACATGCATAGGCCTACAGGTGCTTACTGATGCTGAAGTGTATATGCTCACGTGTGTCCGTACAGGTGTTCAATACACAGTAGGGCACCTATTGCGTAGGTGTCACACTGTGTGTACTGCATGAATATGTTTTTTTAGAATTATTTTATTTTATTTTTTTCTTGTTTCAGAACTTTTATTTGTTTATTTATTTATTTTTATGGCCGGCTCAGCCTGCTCTGAGGGCAGGGCTGGCGCAGCATGTGGTGCCGGAGATGGAACCGCTGTCCCTACAGCCGTCTAAGCTTTCCCAAGCAGGCACTTTAGACCACTGAGCCATCCTGCCGGGCTCCCTGCATGAATATGTTTTGTCTGGTGTTTACTTTGTTTCTTTTTTCCTACACCGAGCACTACCTGCCGCCTGGCCTCCACTCTGGCCTGATTCGGGAGCGTGAGGATCGCTCAATTGTTCCCCTAGCGTATCTGCGCCTGGATGCCCAGCATGGGGAGGTAAAGGACCACGTGGATCCAAACCCTCGCGTATGCAGGACCCGTCCCTCTCATCTCGGGCTGCCGTCCTAGGTGGTACCCGCAGGTCTTGCCAGGCTTTTGACGGGCACCAATTACACAAGCCCGGCGCCTGTGTCGCCCTGGTCGGGTCCGTGCCCTCCTCCCAGGCCTCGACCCGACCACTAAGTCCTCTCCACCCTCCCGGGAGGGACGCGAGGCACCTGTGCGCTCTTTTGTCCAGCAGCTCAGGGGTTTCTGTCCCCAGCTAGACACGATCCCCTGCATAGTCCTTAAGCCTCCTCTCCGTGCCGTCCACAAGTGCGGGGTCCGCCGCGCTCTGGCTCAGGGCTTGGTCACCGTAGCCCTGCGACCTCCTGGGACAGGGGCCGCTGTGGGAACAGGGCATCGTGTGGAGCCGGACGAAGAGTCTCACTGGCCAGTCCTGGACGCACCTACTGCTTCCGCCCCCAGCCCAGGCCCGGTCACCTGGATGAAGACGAGGGACCCCGCCTGCCTAGGCTGGCCAGAGGGCTCAGGTGGGTCTGGCCTCCAGCGGGGCCGCAGCCTAAGCCAAGCTGCCTAGGGCTCGGAGCGCAGTTGTGCGTTCCGGGGCCCCGCGTCTCCGAGGACGCCGCGTGTCTTCCAACAACTAACGGCGCTGGAGCCCGGAGGAACGGGGCGTGCGCCTCCCGAATGTTCGCATATGGAGCGTCTCCTGGAATCGGGGACGCGGGCTGGCTTGGGTCGGGAGAGTCATCCCTCTCCGCAGTCTTCGCGGGACCCTCATGCCACCAGGGCCTTGGCAGCCCGTGGACTCAACCAGCAAGCGCGTGGGTGCAAGTCCTGCTCTGCTGGGAGACCGCAGGTGCTGCCCAGGGGAGAAATGGTCCCTCCTCCCGGCTGTGCCTGCCCGTCCTCGCCTTTCGCCGTCAAGGCGAACCGAGTGGCGCGCCCCCATCCCGTACATTCCGTTCTTTTCTGACCCTAGGGTCCTAGCGCTCAGCAGAGTAGGAAAACTCGAGTCCGGACGGGGCGAAGACAGAGCACGAATCCGCATCCATGGAGCCCCGGCTCCCGCGCGCCCTGGCCCGCGCCCCGGTCCGCAGACGTCGCGATCCCGGGGCCCGACTCAACCTCGCCCAGGCGGCGACCCCGCGGAGCTTGGCTGGGGCGACGCGCGCCAAACGGCGGCGGGAAGAAGGAGGGGCCGAACGCGCCCCGGGACCCCGGCTCGGACACGGCAGCTGGGGAGGCGGAGCGCAGGGAGGACCCGGGGCCTGGCCGCCTCCTCCTCCATGCGGGCGCCCGCGGTGCCTTCCCGCCGCCGGGCCGCGAACGGCGCTAAAGCGCGCTTATAACCCGCGCGCCCGCCGTGCCTGCCCCGCGCCCACTCAGGGCCGCGACGCCCACGCCGGCCGCGTCCGCACCAGGTAGGAGCGAGGGGAACCGAGCGAAAGCTGGCGCCCGGGCTCGCGACTCGACGCTGAGAAATGAGGGCAAACGGCAGCCTTGGGGGAGATGGCAATGCGTAACGCGGGGTCCCCGGAGCTCGATCGGTCCGGGGCCTGGCGCCTGGGACCGCTGAGACAGAAGTGCTTTGAGCCGGCGAGGAGACGCGGGTCCCGGGGGCGCCAAAGGCCCCTCGTCCCTGCCATCCGCCTGGCTGGGGCGGCCCCGAGGGCGACCTGGGGAGGCTGGGGCTCTATCGGGTGCGGGGACTTTGGGAGCCCGCAAGCTCCTCCCCACAGCACCCGAGAATCGCACCAATCCGCGGGCGGTGGCTCCGAGTGCCTGCAAGGGTGGAGATCAAGTCCCGCAGGACTCGGACGGCGGAGCGGGTCGCCCAGAGCGGGTTCCCGGTGTGCTGCAGCTGCTCTGTGCTCGAGACAGCCGGTGCCTGGCTGCCTCGGGAGTCCCCGCTGGAGGACCCCAGCGGCGGAAACGCCCTGGCAGGGACACGCCCGTCCCACCCCCTCCTCCAGCAGCCTTTAGGGCTGCGACGCTGATTACCTGGTCCTTGATCCCCGGCGTCTTCTCTGCTCTAGCATCTGCGAGCGACTGTGTAAATAGAGGCGACAGGTAGATACCGCCAGTCACCAAGGGGCGGGAAGCTGGGTGCTACCGGCCTGCGCTGAAGTCACACGGGTCCCTGCGCTGTGAGGCCCGGGAACGCAGCCTTTTGTTTCAGTAGGTTTTGTCTTCTTTTGGTTTTTGTTGTCACGGTGGGTGTTTATGTTTGGCTTTGAGAATTAGTTGGAGGGGGGACAGTCAGTAGGAGCTAAACACTTTCTCTTTCGAACTCACCATTCACTAAAAGTTGAATATGTGTGTGTGTGAGGGGGGCACCCACACTTGGATTTCTTCAATGGAAGGTAAAAAAAAAACATTTTCTGGAGAAGAAAAGGGAGGTGCCAAACCTTGCAATACGCAAATTATAGATTGTTTAGGTAATTTTAAGCCAAGACAAGATTCTGGCCTCCAAAAGCTTCAGAGGTGTTTCTGGCTGGGGTTAGGGGGACCACTAGTCCAACGGGTGGAGAACGCAGAAGACTGGGACCCAGAGCTCTCCTTTTTAGTTATTATTTATTGCTGCCCTGAGGATCGAATTTAGGAACTCTGCACCTCCGATTTGCATCCCAGCCCTATTTATTCTTTTAAGTTTGAGATGTCTTTTAATGTCAAAGCTACTGCTAAGTTACTCAAGAGTAGCTCACACGTTCGATTTCTCCTGCCTTAGTGTCCTGAGTAGCTGGGATTGCAGGTGTCTGTCGCCGTGCCTGGCTTGAAATCCCTCTTCGTGCCTATGGATCTCTGGCCCACGGAACCTTGCTTTTACCCATCTGCAGAGTTGGTCTTAGCAATGACCATCTTAGAGGGTTGGGAGGACGGTAACGAGGATGCCGCGTCTGAGCTCCCAGACGGGCCCTGGCTCTCTCAAAGTGACAGCTCTGGGTGCTGGGTGATGCCAGAGCTGTTCCCCGATCCCTGCCCCCTCTGGAGATGGCAGTGTGGCAGGAATCTGCCTGTGACCTGGGTGGAGACTGATGGCATTTGTCAGGCAAGGATGCCTCTGTCTTCGTTTATTTATAGAGCAGGCCCCACCCGGGCCCAGGAGGGGATCACAGCGTTGCTCACACTAATGGGGCCTGGCACAGCAGAGGCACAAAGGGGAGACTGAGGGCAGAGGAGAGGGAGGCAAAGTCCCAGGATGCTGCCCTGGGCCTGCCAATGTCCCTGGACACCCCCACTTCAGTCCCAGCCTCTCCCTGCAAGTAAGATCCATGTGGTCAGGGCACAAAAGGACGCTGCGAACTTACCTCGGTGGGATGCAGATTCATCAAACTCAAGAGCAAATTATCGTCTCCACTTGCACACGCTTTGTGCCGTGTGCCCAGCGAGGCTTCCACTGGGCAAAAAATCAGAAAAATTCTCCAAAATATCTTTCCCATGTTTATCATTTTTAATGGGCCACCATTTTATAACAGGCATTGAATTTCCGATTTGGAGCCAGCTAGGTCAATATTTGAAATAAATTTTGTCTCGATTCTTCAATTTCAAAAGTGAAACAGCTGAGTAATTTCAAGACAGTAACTCCCCAACCTCGCTCGCTCTGGCTTCCGCCTGAACCTGGGGAAAGCTGTGTAACGGACACAGCCTGCAGACTGATTCTTTAGTCCCAAGTTCCAGAAAGTTGTACCTACACACACACACACACACACACACACACACACACAGACACACACACACACACACACACACGCACGCATGCACGCACACACACACACATGCACACAGTGGAGGGAGGTGACCACAGTCCCCTGCTGCTGCGAGGGGCTGGGGCTGGGGCTGGGGCTGGGATTATTTTGAGCTGAGACCTTTGTCTCCAGGAGCATTCTGTTTATCTGGATGTACCGCCCACATCTGAAGTCCAAAAAGAAAAAAACAATTCAGCCCAATGATTGCTCGGGGGCATTATAATTGCTAGCCTTAGACCCTGGGGCTGTGACCTGGGACTGAGGGAAGGAAAGAATGTATTTGTTCTCTAATCTCCCGGCCAGCATTAAGGTAGGAACCACGATTATGTCCACTTAGACAGGAGGGGGCTGAGGTTTGCCCAGGTGTCTAACTTGTGCAAGGCTTCATGGGTACAAAGGGCAGGAGTAGAGCCCAGCTCTGACCCCACCCCCAGGGGCAGGCTCAGGAAAACACAGGATGTGGTTACCCACCCTAGAAGAGGGGACTTCCAGGTTGGTCGGGGGGACCTTTGGGACCAGTGGTCTGGGACTGAGGAGGGCAGTGAGAGAAAATGACCTCTGCTTGCATGAGTATCAAATCAAATTCTGGTGCGTCCTCAGGTGACCAGCATAATGACATGCGCTACTGTGTCTGTGGTCTCCGCAATCAGAATCACCATGTTCATCGTGTGTGACTGGTGTCACACACAGTTTAAGGCCTTGTTTGCGTGCATTGCCAAACTGAGACCGTGAGTTATTGTATCTGCCACCAGGACCCTCACTGCGTGCACTGATTGGACGCCATGGTTGTATCACTGACATTTTTTTTTCTGGTGCTGGGGATGGAACTTAGAGGTGCCCAGCCACGAGGCCAGCTTCCTGTCCCTTTTCACTGTAAGGGTTTTGTTGGTGGTATTTGATTGTTTGAGGCATGGTCTCACTGTGTAGTTCAGGCTGGCCTCAGATTTGCAGCAGTTCTCCTGCCTCGGCGCTGGGATCATAGCTGTGCATCACCACGCCTACCTAGGTTGTTTAAATTTCTAAATAGTCATACTAAATTGTCCTGCCTTGTCATTCTCTTGCCTCAGCCTCCCAGAGTGCTGGGACTTCGGGTCTGCACCACCACACCTGGCCCAGATGTGCTGCCTACATAGATGAGAGCTTCATTAGTCTTCTTGGGCGGCTTCTATGTGTAGAAATGGGCAGCTGTGCGGTTCCAGAGACCGGAAGTCCAATATTCTGCAGACAGAGAATCCGTCTGGAAGCCATCTAAGCTCGGCCTCTGTCACCATGGCCTTTGGGGTCTCTTCTTGTCCCCAATCTTCTTTGTATTTTTTTTTAGGGAAGGGTCTACAGGGTATTCAGGGTCTCACTTCTAGATCAGACTCATAGTGATCCGCCTGTTTACAGCCCCCCAGGAGCTGGGATCACAGGCAAGCACCTGCTCGCCCAGTCTCAATTGCCATCCCAGTGGGCCCTGGGGGCGGGGCCAGCATGGCAGGCCGGGGGCTTGAACTCCTGGCCCCTGCACCCGCTTGCAGGCACTTTAATCCACTGAGCTATCTGGCTGTCTCACTCAATCTGCTCTTAGGGGCCTGGAAGGGCCTCCCAGGCAAGGCTTGTGCTCTGCCACGGAGCTGTGTCTCCAGCCTACTCAGAGCTACACCCCGACCCTTGTTCATTTTGGGACAGTCTTGCTAAGTTGTGGAGCCTGGCCTCCAACTTGTGCTCCTCTTGCCTCAGCTTCCCAAGCAGCTGCGATTGCAGGTCTCCACCCCCAAGTGCAGCTGTCTTTAGTCTTCCAAGAGCGCTCACTCCTTGCAGATTTGGGGCTGACCTGTGGGATCCAGGAGGACCTCCTCTTGAGGGCTTGACCTTCTCACATCTGCAAGAATCTGGCTTCCACACAGATCCTGTCCCAGGGCTCTGGGTGTGGGTATGAAAGAGGAGGCTGGGGCTCCCCCATGGATGACCACGCTGCTGTCATCTGTGGTCTGCAGTTTTCTCAGCACAATTCTGGGCACCTAGGTCTTGGAAACAGTGGGATGTCCATCAGCAGATGAAAAGAGGAGGGAAGTGTAGCATTTATACACAAGGGAGTACTACACTGCCATAAAGAAGGATCAATCGAGGCGATCATGGGTAAACAGATGAAACTTGAGACCACAATATCAAGCTTAAATAGGTCCCAAGCTTAAGTATCACACAGTTTCTCTTATATCAGAAACTCAAAGGCTGGGAGATAGCTCAGCAGAATAAGTGCTTGCCTTGCAAGCATAGGGTCCTGAGTTCAATCCCCAGTACCGAAAGAAAAAAAAAAAAAAAAGCCGGGCATGGTGGCTCACGCCTGTAATCCCAGCACTCGGGAGGCTGAGGCAGGAGGATTGGTGCAAGTTCAAGACCAGCCTGGGCTACAAAGTGAGCTCAGGACCAGCCTCAACTGCATAGCGAGACCCT
>PVJA010055425.1:0-11190 GCA_004027025.1 Myocastor coypus | reverse complement strand
ATCATCTGTTCATACTTTGAGAATCTGAACTCTGAAAGGTGGAAAATTCTGAAAAAAATGCATATTCTTAGAAATGTATGAATTAGCAAGGATAAATCAAGAAGACATAAAAAATTTAATCAACTGTTATTCAATGAAATTGAAGAAGTCATAAAAAACTATCAATAAAATAGTCAAGATTCTAATTGATTCACTACTGTATTCTACAAGAACTTTTAAAAGATCTAATGCTACTACTACTCAAACAACTTAGTGAAATTGAAAGAGAAGAAATACTCCCAACCTTATTCCTTGAACTATTACACCGATACCAAAACCAGAGAAGAGCTGAAATAGGAAAAAGAACTACAGTTCAATCTTCTTAAGAAACGTAAATGAAAACAATCCTCAATAAGGCACTGGAAAACAGAATGAAGCAAATCATCAAAAAGAACACAAAATATGATCAAGTAAGATTCATTCCAGGGATGCAGGTTTGGTTCAACATATTCAAATCAATAAATGTAATATACCACATTAACAAAACCAAAGATAAAAAAATTATCATCTCAATAGATGCAGAAAAAGCACTTATAGTGTCCAGCAACCACTCATGATTTAAAAAAGAACTACAGAAAACTGAAAGAGATAGTCTGTCTCAGTCTGATAAAAGCCAACTATGACAAATTGCCAACATCATGCTAAATGGACAAAAACTGGCAGCTTTCACTATAAAACCAAAACTAAGGATGCACAGATCACTATTTCTATTTAATATAGGTCTGGAAACATTAGTCAGAGGAATTAGACAAGAAAAAATAAAGGAATAAAAATAGGAAAAGAAATTGAATCATTATTTCTAGATAACACAATACTCTACATAGAAGATTCTAAACTCCCCTAGAATTTTCTTTTTACTCTCCTAGAATTTAGAAATCCAATGGTAGGGCCCAGAGAGATAGCTCAGCAGTCTAAAGTGCCTTCTTGGACAGGCTTAGGCAATCACAAGGAGCACGGTTTGATTCCCAGCACCACATACTGCACCAGCCCCATCCCCAGTGCAGGCTGAGGCAGCCATAATATAAATAAATAAAGTTTAAAAAGATAAATAAATAAAGTTAAAGAAATCCAAATGGTAAATACATGAGGAGCAAAATGGAGACATATATTGGAGAGGAGAAAGAACATGTTCAAATAGGAAGAAAGGGAGGGGGAAATGATACAGAAAGAAAGGAGTGAACTGAAGAGAAAAATTGGAAGCAAAGGTGTTGTAAATAAGTAGAGGAAAAAAGTTGAAGAGAGGGCAGGGAAATAAGAAAAAAGAAGTATTAAGACATGTGCATATTATAATTAATGTGATCACTAGGAACTACAAATATGTACTAATAAAAATAAACTTATTAGACAAAATAAAACGAGTATACATGAACCTGTATACTCCTTTTAAATACATTTCAATATCTCATTCCAAGATAATTACCCATGATCTGGGTAAAGATGTTAATCCAGCATCTTTCATGATGCCAAGATACCAGAAATAGTTTAAGTGTAAAGAACTACAAGAGTGTTTAAAGTATATTACATCTCTATAACAAAATTGTATGATGCCATTCAAATGTTCTAGCTTTTACTTTTCTGGAAAGAATTATAGCAAATATTATCATTAGGTTATGGAAAGTAGACTGTTTATATTTTGTTCTTTATACATTTATATGACATATTGATTTACTGCTCAAAAAGGAGTTAAGACATTTTTCTTAGGAGCTTAAAGCAACCTTCTACAAAGGCATGCAAAATAAAATTTACATTTACAAATGACATTTTTCAGGACACTGGGCTGAAACAAAGATCAAATGTCATCTCCTATTGTCATCCCACTGCAGATTTAAGTACCCAAAGCACACATAAAACTCCACAGCAAAAATCACTGGAAAGTAATTAGTAATTGTAAGTTTATTAGAGACACAATTTATATAATTAGAAGGGAGATTTGGGGGTTAAGAAGCAAAAGTAAAGGATAAATGAGAGAATTATAACCATGAACCAAAAAAGCTTCTCAGAATAGCTCTGTGTAATGTAATATTTCAACAGAGAGAAAAAATCATTAACTTCTAGAATTCTGAGCCTTTGGCCATTACTATATTCTCTCTATCCTGATGTCTGTCATTTATCCTCACTGTAGGACTTAGGGTTAACAAAATTTTGCTGATCCTTCGTTAGCAAATAATACATCCACTTAGATAAGAAGCATGGGTCTGGTGGGATTCATCCAGCACTTAAGTCTGACGACCAGTTTAAATGCCAACTTAAGACTGGATGTGGTGGCATGTGCCTGTAATTCCAGATCTTGGGAGGCTGTAAACAGGTACGATTATCATCACTATGATTCTGAGCTAGTAGGGAGACCCTGAACACCCTGTAGACCTTTATCTAAAATATACCAAAAAAATGGCAACTTAGTTGCTCCTGTACACTATAACTTAGATAAGACAAATAGCAAGTACGGCAGTTATAGCATTTGTTTTATGATGTCAACTCTGACTCTGTCATAGAGCTATGAGGCCCAGTGAGATAATATATATGAAATCAAAGAAATTCTAAAAATCAGTACATTTTATAATAAGATAATTGTCTTATCAATTGTTTATTGTTTGGCCTCTAGTAGCAATTAAAGATCATAAACTGAATCCCTTCATAGCAAATTAAGAAGTTCCTGCACAGAAAAAAAAAAAAACTGAGAGTGAAGAGACAGTCTATAAAATGAAAGGATGCATCTGCGACTTCTTTTCTAGTAGAAAATTAATATCTAAGACATACGAACTACTCAAAAATTTAGCTAAAACAAACATTCAATGGGAAAACGAAGCAAATAAAGACTTCTGAAGAGAAATACAAATGGCCAATAAGTATTACAAAAAAGCATTCAATAATTTTAGCCATTAGAAAAATGCAAACTACTGTTTGAATGAACAATGGAAACTACTGTAAGAATCCATCTAACCCAAGTCAGACTACTTATTTAAAAAAATTAATCTTTGCAAGGATGTAAGAGGAAAGGAATCATCTTACACTGTTGCTAGAAATGTAAACTAATACAACCACTGTGGAAAACAGTATAGAGGTGCCTCAAAAAACTAGTTAGATGACATAACTATATCTGAGCAACATATTTGACAGTAAATAATAGATAATATATCAACCATTGTTAATCAGCTTTTCTTGTTTTGGAAATCTATAACTTATATATTATATGACACCCTGTTTCTCTCCTTATTTCTCATTTTTGTTCTTGATTTTATTATTACTCCTCAAAATAAAATAAAAAATAAATATAAAAGAACCAATTAGAAATACTATTTGGTCCAGCAACACCATTCCTTGGTTTATTTCTTGAAAAAATTATAAGGAGCATACTATAATAGTACATGCCTTCCCAGGTTTACAGAAACATAATTCAAAATACCTAAACTGTGAAATGAACTTAGGTATGATAAATTAATACATTAAAAAAACAAAAATCATGTCATTTTTAGGAAAATCGATGGAACTGGAGACCATGTTAAGCAAAACAAGCCAGACTCAGAAAAATTAAATGCCAAAATAAAAGTAACAAAATAAAGTTGAAAGGAAACTAGAAAGTAGATTATAAGAAGTCAGAAAGGAGGCCAGGAATGGTGGCACACACCAGCACTTGGGAAGCTCAAGCAGGAGGATCACTGTGATTCAAGGATCAAAGCCTGACCTGCATAGTGAAACCCTTTCCAGAAAGGAAAAAAATAGTCAGAAAGGGGACTGGAGAAGAGGGAAGGCAGGTGTTGGTTAATGGTATTGAAAATAATCAAAATATATTATGTGCAAGCACCTGTATATCAAAATGAACCTGCTCTTCTGTATGGTATGCATTAATTGAAAATTAAATCTCTAGTAAAAAGGCCAACTGATAAGCTGATCTGGCTGTTGAATGAAATATAGTCTTCTCCATGACTACACTGCATGCACAGCTCCAGAAATTGGCTCAAAAATAGCAGCTGGCCTTCCAGGTACACAAGGGCTATTGTTTAACTGAATTAAAATGTATCTATGCTTTGAAGCTAAAAGATTCAAAAAAAAGTTCTGAAATGCATCACCAACCACCACTTTGGTACTGCAGTGTTTTGTCTATTCTTTAATTACTGAGTAAGAGAAATTGTCTCAAGTTCTAAGTATAAAGAACAGAAATTAGGCAAAGCCCTCCTACTTGGCAACCACATGAAAAATAGTAAGAAAATATTAATCACAAGATAATATACACAGTAAAGTGAAAATTGTGTTAACGGTAAAAAAATAAATTGGAAGTTATAAGAATATTTAGTTATGATGACTTATCTGGACTGTGGGTATGGGGAAATCTTCCCTGAGCTGAAGTCTAAACCATTAATAGGTGGATAGACAGATAAAAGGGTCAAGTAGAAGAATTAGTGACATAAAAGGTCCTGTGGCATAGACTCTGAAATTCAAGAAAAAAGGTGAAAATAGTATGACTAGAATATACATGAAAAAGAATGTGTTTATGGGTTGAGAGTAAAACGGGAGACTATGCTAAGATTTGTTATCTTTTCTCTGAAACTAATTAGAGTCACTACAGATTTCTGAATAAAAAAGTAAAATATTTAATTCATAAATTAAAAGACAATTCTGACCATAACGTGTTGATATGCTAGATCATTGCATATGAGACTTACAGGAATCCTTACATAGACACAATTACATATAAGAATCCTACACTTGAAAACTTTCTATTAAAGCTATAACTTCAAAAGACTACATCATTTGCTTGGCCTTATTTCTATAAGGCAATATTCATGACCAAAAAACAGCAAGACACTTTTTAATGAATCCTGTTTGAAGTAATACTACATGAGAAGAGCTTTTCAAATATAATGAAATTTAGCTTTATTTTTCTCATCATTTTCCAATATTTTGATGGCAAATCAACAGGTTTTAACTAATTAAAAATTTAAGGTACGTGCATAGTCTAAAAAACTGGAAAAATTTAACCTAATTTCAAATTCAAGCAACAACACCTTTAACAGAGTTATTACCCATAACATTAGGGCACACTAATATGCACATCAACAAGGCGTTATCAAAATAATTGAATTCCAGTAATAGCAAAAATGTTGCCAACTTCTGGGAAGAAGTCAGAGAAGTAAGAGTAACAAATCAGGCTCACTTAAATTCATAACACACAACTGGAAAATAACAGCTTGGGGAAGGAAATTGGTCTCGGGGACTCAGGAAAAAAACTGAGGGGATAATTGGAGTTACAGAGAAATAGACAAGACAGACCACAATACAGAAAATGTAAAAGTAACACTGACTTTCTTGATACTTCCTGTCTCGTGGCATGAAAAAGGAACATCAAATCTGTAGAGACACAGTGAGGAAAGGTGACCATCACGAGGAGACAGTGTAACAGAAGAACTTGGAAGTCACACATCTGAAATTTCTGAGATGATAGCAACTGAAGTAAAGGCTACAGAGGAAATCAGATGAGAAATAATGTTCAGGTAAAAAAGGAAATGATAGAAATCATTAAAGAATTGCTCCACACATTGAAGAAATTCATGGATTTTAAAAAATATAAGGCAGAGGCTGGGGAGAAAGCTCAGTGGAACACATGCTTGCCTGGTAAGCACAAGGTCCTGAGTTCAATACCTGATACCACCAAAAGAAGGGGGAGGGAATAGAAAAATGATAGAAACATTGAATAAACAGCACAGGAAAAGAAACTACAATGCATAACACATTCAAACATATGCATAACATTAAGAATTTCATTGAAAGTGCTTGAACAAAGCAGAAGATAAAATTTCAGATCTTGTGGTTGATTGGCAGACCACGGCGGTGTTCTGTGGGCCCCTATGTGAGGCACTGCTGCCACCGCTGCCTGCCCTCAGAACAGAGACAGCATTTGAAGAGAGGGGAAGATATTTGGTGGGAAAATTGAGACCAACTATGTACAGCTGCAAATTATGTACAATAAACTTGAGCGCTGTGTATGGAAATATATACTAACAAATTTTTGTAATGAAAAACACAGGTTAAAAAGAGAGTTAAACACTTAAAACAAGTGTCAAATTTCTAAGTTTAGGGGATGATAGGTCTCTTTGTGAATGTAACTATAACAATTTACTCTCACTCATATTCATTATGAAATGTTTTCCTAAATGAAATAGCAAGGTACAGTTAAAGCACTGGGACATTAAATGCACACAACCCATACATTTACCTTACTTGAGCTAATAATTTCAGTGAATTCTTATTAATACATTGTTGAAATCATTAAAAAATTCATTTAAAAATTTTCAGCCATGTGTATTTCACAGATTATTTTTCTTCTTTTCTTTTGTCTTACATAGGCATAGTCATAAACTAAGCTTAAGACAGGCTAGCGGCACACACATTTACTCAGTGTGTGTATGAAAACTGTATGAAGGGTATTCCTCCTGGCTGGATGTGGTGTCTCCCACCTGTAATCTCAGCACTTAGAAGGTTAAGACAGGAGAACTATAGTGAGTTCAAGGCTAACCTGAGCTACATAAGTGAGTACATAAGACTACCCTGCACTGCAGAATGAGGCACCATCTCAAAAAAAAAGGGGGGAGTGTGATAGCTCAGTGGTCCTACACACCTGCCTGGCAAAGGCAAGGACTCAGGTTCAATCCCTGGTACTGCATGCTGTCCAGGCCCCAGAACCATAACACATTGTAATTGCCCAGTGGTGCACACCTGTAATCCCAGTGCTGGAGAGGCTGAGACAGCAGAATCGCTATGAATCTGATCTGTGTAGTAAGACCCTGTACCAAATATATAAAAGATTTTTTAAAAACTTTAAAATAAACAAAGAACATTTCTTCTGAATAACAAAACAAATACTGATCCTAAATCTAAAACATAATAGTATATATAAACTATATAATGATACTATTCTCACAAACAACATAAAAATCTTGAATTTATATGGTAAAATGAAATATTTTATGTTTATTCTTTAATATTATGTGCTTCATTAGTTCATCATGTAGTGGAGCATAACACTTCGCCTAAAGTAAAAATGAAAGTCAGGGCAGTTGTGTTAACTGACTATTCTAAGTAAATCATAATATTTTGTTTTTGTTTTTGTTTTTTAAATCATAATTTTTGGATTATAAAATTTTCAAATGTATTATGTATATACCAGTAAGTTACCTGAATGAATGTCATGTCAAATGCGTGAATAGTTGGTGATACTATTTACTTGCATTGTATTTTATTTAAATCTAAATATACTTATAGAAAGGTGATATGCATGGGTGTAACATTTGTCTTAGGTCACACAACAAGAAAAGTCTGACGTCTAAGAGCCCCAACAAGACAAAGTGAAGTAAGAAGATCAAATTAGAAACACAGACGACAGCCTGGCATGGTGGCACATGCCTGTAATCCCAGCACTTGGGAGGCTGAGGCAGGAGGATCGGTGGGAGTTTGAGACCAGCCTGGGCTACAACAGTGAGCTCATGGCCAGCCTCAGCTGTCTAGAAAGAAAGAAAGAAAGAAAGAAAGAAAGAAAGAAAGACGATTAGCACAAGGAAAAGTAAACATCAAAGGGCACTAGGGGTCTATCTTTTAGCACAGTAATAGTAGAATAAATACAAAGTGAGGAAGTAGAGAATAAGGAGTAAGGATTTCAGTTAGAACATAAGAAACAGAGAAGCAATGACCCAGAGAGTGAGAGTTATAAAATCAGACTGCAGGTTCTAAAAATCAATAATAGGAGTCAGAGACCAAATTGTGAAAGTACAAAAGAGAAGAGTACAGCAGTGATGAATCAGCCTCAATTGTGAGCTCCTGGGTCAGTGGAGGAGGACAAAGGTATGTCTTGGTAGTCCCTGAGAGGCACATACAAGCAGAGGATCCAACCTACAAAGGAAATCTAACCTAGAGACAGGAAAAGTCAGGGGACAGCTCCAAGAAACAGGAGGTGTAGCTAGAAAGTGTTCAATGTGTGAAGTGCTTCGGATGGAAGGATAAATATCACCCAGGGTTAAAAACGGTAACTCTATTCCCAGTAGCTTGAATTTGGATCAGTTGCCTAATCTGTTACTTTGGTCTGTTACATATACAAGATAAATAGACCTAATAAATGACCATTCCTCAAAGCTATTAAGAAGATTAAATAGTGAACTATATATGTAAGGACATGGATCCTAGCAAAATAAATATCCATTTCTGTGTCTTTGCCTTTACATCTGTCAGCACCTATTTCCTTCAACCAACAGGCCAATGCTGTTGACTTCTGTTCCACATGCAAAGCCACGCTGGCCTTTTCTCCATGCACTTGTCATTCTCTCCCTTGATTTCATGTTATGATTTCTTTCATACACATTACCACTGAGCAATATGCATAGACTTAGAAATAAATGGGCATCACTTTGAATAATCTGTTCACTGTCAGAATAATGTGTTTATCTGAGAGACAACCAAAATTATTCTTTTGGCCAAGGTGTTCTCAATACTCAAAAGTAGACAGTTTGCTCTACAAGTTTTATTTAACTAAATCATACCTGCATTCAAATGATAGTATGGATCATACTAGCCCTATATCTCTGTTTTTTTCTTTAAAAAAAATAATTCCTGTAATTTTTTAATACATCGGTTCAAATGCACTGATCATAGCTCACTGAGAATGTCAAGGAAATGAAGGCATTAACTAAAGTAGGCTATTTGAGAGCAGTAGGTTTCAGAGACATTGGAAATAATTTTAAAAATTTTAAAGTTAATTATTATAAAGTATTGATTTGATTACAACTATTTTTAGTAGTAAACATATCCCTTTTTTTCCATAACTATCACTTTGAGACCTCAAACCCTAAAAGAAGTTCTGAAATCTCTGTCACCTTAATCAAAATTTGCCCTGACCTTACTCAATCAAAACACAACCAAAGCAAATGCAAATCTATAAGATATTCTACTAACACAATCCCTATTATTGGTTAATTTAGTCTGTCATTCAGTTAGACAAATAGCTATTAAGTTCCTTCCACATACAGTGTGCCATGATAAGTAACAAATAGTAATTTTGTCCATCAAATTAAAAGATGAAACAGAAGAGCAAATACAGAATCTAGGGAAGGAAAATTGAAAATATAGCAAGCCAAGAATCAAAATATTTTAAATTACCTCAACTAACATGACAGTGCAAGTCTCTTTTATCCATACTCTATTCCAAATCTTGAACCCCTATAAGACTTAAATTTTGGTAACTAATTTACTGAAACCTTCACTTTATTTTCATCTGTCTTTCTGAAGTCTTACATTTTTTATAGTCACTAGTAACTCCCCTATTCTGATAGATTGTGGAAACAATTTGAATTATTTCTGCTGAAGCCGCCTGCCTTTACTTCTGTTTGATAAACAGAATATTTAAAATACCATTGCATATTGTTAAAATAACATTAATGTATTTTTCTATGCCCACAACGTTTTTTCATTTTCCCTAGTGATACAACAAAATTTCATATCTGTGACCAAAATGCTTAGACGCTGGCCTGCATGTATGACTGTGTGATTACGACTCACTGGAAACTCTTAAGAATCATCCAAAATTCTCTTCAAATGACACTGTCACATGATCTTTAGTTTTTCTGTGTTTTCTGATACTTTCAGTTAAAGATATTTATTTCATTAGCCATCAAGAAAAGTAGTTACCAGTTTAAAACCAGTGTTCTGAAATCTTGACATTTTCATGCTCCTTAATGACATAGGCATAAGGGATAAATACAACAACAATATGTAGAAGTTTAGCACTAATTCTGTAGCTTATGCATCCAGTTCTTTTTTTTCTATGTATTTACTACAGGGTCTATCGGGTCTCACTACATAGATCAGACTCATAATGATTCTCCTGCTTTCAGCCTCCAAAGCACAGAGATTATAAGCATGTACCACCGCACCCAGTCTCAGTAGAAAATTATCACACCCGAGGGGTGGGCACAGCAAATTTAGTTCTTTTAATCACATATTTTCTTGACATATAATCTTTTTGTGTTAAGTTCTGTGTAATTGATTTCAATGCATACAATGGTATGACTTCATGACAAGAATCAATTTGTACCCTGTTCCTTAAATGAATTATGTGCAAATAATACACAGTATGACAATAAACAGCAAGGCAAGGAAACTGCTGTCCTACTGCCATTGCCCAAATGGGGAAATAGTGAGTCAGCAGTAAAAGTGGGAGCAGAGTTAAAGTCAACTCATTAATTAACTGTACAACTCAGTTGCATGAAATGGAGTTTCATGTAATAAAACCACAACAGTGCTTAGGGACATATGTTGTACAATTTTCATATTTGCCCAATTCTACTGAGAGTTAGTATGATCTTCATATTTCTAACAACAGAACCATCATTAAATCAAATCTTTATGCTTAACTAAAATCAACGGACCCAAAAATACCAATAAATATTTCTATTTAAAGTTATTAAATTCAATGGTAGGTTCTGAAGTTAAAATTCAGGACTTTTTTTAAGTGGTAATGTTTAAAACCCACTGTGTTAATAATACAGGCAACCTGATCATACTCTACTGAGTATATGAGTACTACTAAGAAGAAGTAGAAGGAGTAAGAAGTCAAACTAGAGTTATAGCAGTATCTGGGAGCAGGGACTTGTTTAGGTCTCTTGGAAATTAAGCATGATATGAGCAAAACAAATAGCTACCATCCTGAATAAAATACAGAAGTAAATTTCAACACATTTGTGATGTGTTCTTATCTAAAATGCCACTAACTCATTGCTCTTCTAAAACTAACATTGGGGAGCATTTGACTTACATCCTGTAACTCTCAGTTCAGTTTTGTGTTCTGTGCTTTTCCAGAAGGGCTTTAGTTTTTAGTTACTAAAAATTCAAGCTAACTTTTATATATTCAAAATGTTAGAATATAAAAAAGAAAAATGATGCTTTGAAAGTTTTTGAGTTAAAACATAGGTTCTGAGCAGGGAAGAGAGACCAGCGGTCTAAGCACCTGCCTGACAAGGGCAACGACCCAGGTTTAATCCCCAGCATACATACCATGCTGGCCACCAAAACCGGGAATAGTGCCACATGCCTGTAATCTCAGTGATGGAGAGGCTGAAACAGGAGGATCACTACAAGCCCAAACAGCATAATGAGACCCTGTACCAAATA
>PVJA010055424.1:0-11172 GCA_004027025.1 Myocastor coypus | reverse complement strand
AAGAGTAGTACTTGAAAATAAGAGACTGGGCCAAATACCATATTCTTGAAAGGGTACAATTTTGTATTTCCATGAATTTCCAAATATCTGTGTCAAAATTGTGTAACTGCTTATATCACATTGTATGGAAAGTTATTAGAATATCAATGATGGCCAGAAAATATCATTTCCAAGCTAAGTCAAAGATATTTGATACTCATAAAGCCAGTGATGATAAGCTCAAGTACCTATGTTACAGAGTAATAGTATCACAAAGCTTTTCTGCTGGAGGGCTAAGAATGTAAGTTAACAGACCAAAAATTGGAGAAAAATAGGGGCTATACAGATAGCCAATATTTTGGCCCTAGCCCTTCAAGGTCCAAAAAGGCCCAGGATATAAGGGAACCTGTGCTGTAATATCCTATAACTCAGAGGTGTCCCAAATTTCCTGGTCAAGGAGATTATGGGACCTCAGAGGAAAGGGATGAATGAACTGTGGTGCATCTAAGGAGAGTCACCCAGAGAAAAACATTCTCTCAGGCTTTCACAGAAAGCAAAATGGCCAAGCAATGGCCGTGACCTGTGCCAAAGGCTGACACTAACAACAGTTCTACAAAGTACTGCCTATGGTCCCAAACTTAGTCCTGAGGGGACTTGACCCTGGAAGATACCAAAAGAAAAATGAATGTTTTGTTATACAGGTCTTGCTTCAACTTGCCCTTGACCACCCAACAGGAAAAAAAAATGCTTAATTACAAGGCATGAAACACAGAGCTAGATTGGTGAAACGAGCTTTAAGAGGCTTAGATTCAATAGCCTCCAACATCACAAAATTCTTAATCTCATCAATTGAACTGTCAAACTAAATTGTTCAGCTAAATTAAGGAACACAATTATTTGAACTTCACTCCTTCAAATGCCCTTAGTAAAGATCTAATAGAAGTTTTCTTTAGAAAAAGAAGTACAGAAAAACCAAGCAAGAATCTTTGTAACAAAAAAAAAGAAAAAATAGGTCTGAAATACAACAGCAGAATGAGCTATTAAAATCAACCCAGATGGATGATTGACATAATAAAAATTACACCTATCATAAAATAAGTGAGAATAATAGACATTTTCCTTAAATTTTAATAAAGCATATAAATGTGTTTATTCATTTATATGTATGTATACATTATGATGCAGTCATTTTGAAGGAAAATAAATTATAAGCCCAGGTAACAATTCTTATGTAAACCATATCCATAATTTATCCAATTTATTTTCTGGTTCAAAAATTTTCTTAGGAAGAATTAAAACAATTTAACACTTTAGTAATTATTTTAAACTATTATTTTCAAAAATTTATTGTCTCATATTTTTACTTGCTTGAACATTTTAATAATGAATATTTCCAAAGCATTTCATTTAGTTATCATACACATACATACATATATATCTATATATAGTTTATATGTGTACATATGTACATATATATGTACATATATTTATAAAACTGTATTCTCTAACTTAATAAAAACAATACATACATTGGCAGAAGCCATTTTGAATCTAGTATCAGACTGTCAGCCATCATGAAATAGATCCTTTTGAAAATAAATATGGTCAGAGGTAGGAGAAATGAAAGAATATAATACTAATGACAATTGCTCCATATACATAGGCCAGTATGTTTTATTAGGAAATTGGAAACATCACCAGTCAGTTGACTGAAATTAGAGTGTTATAAAGATAAAATACTTCTATCTGTTTAGTGTATCTGCAAGCATTCAATGAAATTCTATATTTAAATATGTCAATATTCAACATGATATCCATCATATTTTAAGTACCAAATATATAAATGATATCACTACTTTGAATATCACTGACATACAGGTCATTTGGTCACTTTTACCACTTCTATAATTTTATTTTATTTTTATTTTTTAAAATTATTTTATTTATTATTTTTTCTTGTTTCAGAACCTTTATTTGTTTATTCACTCATTCTTATGGCCAGCCCAGCCTGCCCCGAGGGCAGGGCTGGCGCAGCATGTGGTGCTGGGGATCAAACGTCAGTCCCTGAAGCCGCCCAAGCTTTCCCAAGCAGGCGCTTTAGACCACTGAGCCATCCCAACGGGCCCCACTTCTATAATTTTAGAATTCAGTTTTTAGTGTTCTGCACCTGTTCATCATGATATGTGTCTCCCCCAGACTTTAATTTTATAGGCTCAAATACCTTAGGGCTGATTCATGCCCCAGGAACTTGATATCCTGCAGGTCTGAGCCTCAAAGTAGTGGTCAAGGAGTGCTAAGACCTTAGAAGTTGAGAGTCTAGTGGGAATGGTTGTGTCATAGGAACAAGACTTCACAAATAAAATTTGAATTTTCTTTAGAAAATAATTTCCAATAATGGAAAAGTATTCTTTTTGAAAAATTTAAAAAAGAATTCCTGGAAAAAAGAAATTCAGCATTAAAAACCTTAATTTATAAGGATATTTAGACATGAACTATCAATTTCTCTGATGCATAAAGTGAGTAAAACAAACAAAATACTAAAATATTGTAAGGTTCTACTGATATATATATATATATATATATATATATTACATAATATAATATATATTATTAGTTTATGTAGATATTATAGTATATACATACATTACTAGGTATGAAGCTCATGTTTCCCTAACAAGACATGACACTTCTAGAAGGTAAAACATAGGTCCTGAATATAAAATCTCTAATCTACTTGCTTCTTTATTGAGGTAAATTAAAATAGTATTTGGAGACTTAATGAGATGACCTTTACTGACATTTCCAAACTTATTTTTGTATTTTAATTGCGCCCTTTTTAGCAAGATGTGTGAGTTACTTAGTTAAATTAAATCTTCCAAATTAGAATCAACTGTAACAAAAAGACAAGAAGGACACAGATTTTTAGGAAGTATCTTATTTTCCCTTCCAATCTGGAAATTTTCCCAGTGCTACTTGTATGTAAGTCTGAAGATATCTCTCATCCATGAAAGCTCGAAGTGACCCAGATTAGTGTTCAGACAGTGACTCAGTAAAGGCACAAGATAGTCGGTATGTGCTATGGTTCCATCAGCTCATTATTTTCTTTCCATACTGAAGTACACATTTTGGTCCAAAAATAGGTTACTAAATCCCCAGTTTCTCTGGCAAATTTGTAGGCAGAGAGAGGAGAGACAAAGGGAAAAAAAATCCGTGGAGCCAATTCAATAACCTGCTTTGAATCCCACCTCTGTTTGGGTCTCAATAGACAGAAGTGACTTGCAATACTGCATCCAGATAGGTAACGTAGCAGAATAGATCAATTCTTTGCAGCTTGAAATAATTAGATTTAATCTTATAAAAATATGCATCAAGGGCTGAGGAGATAGCTCAGTGGTCTAAGCACCTGCCTGATAAGTGCAAGGACCTGAGTTCCATCACAGGTACCACATATTCTGTTGGTTCCTGAACCCCCAGCACACAGTGTGAGCCATCAAAACTGGGTGTGGTAATGCAGGCCTATAATTCCAGCTCTGGGGAGCTGAAAACAGAAGGATAACTAGGAGTCTAAGCTGTGAGAAGACACTTTAAATAGCAAGACATTACACAAAATAAGTAGATAAATGAATGAATAAATTAATATTTGTATAAAACAAATAAAATGTCAAAAATAGGGCTAATATTTAAATCTAAAAATATAAATGTAGCACATACTGTAGGAGAAAAGGCTCTATTTTTCTAAAATTTGACTGTACAGAAATAGTACAGTTAAATCTGTTGTCTAAAAATATAAGCTCAAGTAAGTGTTTTAATGCAAAGTATAAAGTTGGAGGTAGTATTTGTTTATGCTAGTAAGGTGCACAAAATCCCTGAATTTTCCTGCATTTCCTTTTATTTGTATATCTTAAAAAATAAATCATATATTTCTATTAGATTCCCAGCATTCTGGTAAAAATACAATGTATCTTTTAGACTTGTACAAGCTCTCATTTCATTGTAGAAAAAAAAGATATGATTTCAACACTAGAAAGATTTCAGTAGTTGTAACTAGAAATGATTTTATATTATTATGGCATACTACCTGGGTAAACAGTACCTACCAAAGAAATGCTAACCTCTTTCAGGACAATATTCTATAATAGCTTAGTATTAATTTAAAATAAACACTTACATAATAATTGATTATCAAAGGAAAGAGTTCCAAAATTAAATTTTACCGAGTTCAAAATGTATAGCCTATTCTAAAAATGTGGAGAGTATATGGATATTGTTAACAACTAACCTTTGATACAAAATTTTCTAACTGCCTTCCTACAGATTTCATGTTAATTACAGTACCTTGAAGTAGAAATTAAAAATTCTTTCTAAATGTTTGTAAACTGTTTTTTTTTTTTTCAGTAATAAAGCAGAATATAGAAATAGCTAGGTTTTTAATGGTAACTGAATAATTTGTCCACTATATACTTACTTTTCAATTTGTGGCCATTAAAATAAGTTTAACATTTCAATTAAATCCATTGTAAATATTTCCTCAAATCTTAGCCTTTTTATTAATTCAAATATTTCTTTTATCTTGTGCTCTTTAAATGCCAGAACTAGTTGTATTCAAACCAGATTTCATAACAAAATAATGGAATATACATTACATATATAATGGATCAGGGTACCAGATTTCATAACAAAATAATGGAATATACATTACATATATAATGGATCAGGGTACAAGATGTTGGCACAAAACTGACTTTTGCAATGAATGCCATGAATTAAAATATACAAGAAAAATCTATTTCAATAAAATTTCACACACATACTGTTATGGTTTATGTCTAGTTGTCCCCCCAAAGCCTCATGGAGTCATTGGGCGGGGACTTCTAGAGTTTGAGACTTAATCCATGATCCCTGGGATTATAGGTTTTAGTACTGATGGGATTATGGGTGGAAGTACTTCTGGGATTATGGGTGTAGCCTAGGGAGGGAGCTAAGGTGGAAAGCCTGAACTAGTAATATAAAGAGACACAGAGAGACAGACTGGAGCTCTAGCTGTTGCTGTTGCTCTGCTGCCGTGTTGGTTGGCTACCTCTGCCGCCATTTTGTTGCTGTTCTGCCGCCATGAACTGGATGCTCTCTGCTCTGTTCCACTTAGCCTTGGGCCAGCCGAATATGGACTGAAACCTCCACAAACTGTGAGCTAAATAAACCTTTCCTTCCTTCATTTTGAGTGTCGGGTATTTGTCCCAGCAACGAGCAAAAAGTAACTAATACACATACATAAATTAAAATCCCAATAATTTCACTTATATATTTAAGTATACTTATTTACATATATTTAAACTAAGATATTCATTCAAATAACAGTTAAACTATTTATATAAGTTCAAAAAGCAATGATGTAATCTAACGACTTTGAACAAAAAACTGGAGGCAGTACACATGGCTATAATGCTGGGACATGGGGTCTTCTTTCTTTTCTTGCCTAGCACTCAAGCTTGACCCTTCATAGCGCTCAGAGTAGAAAGCCAAAATTGGACAAACTTGTTTTTTTTTTTTTTTTTTTTTTTTTTGTCTTTTTGAGACAGGGTCTTACTATGCAGTTCAGGCTGGCCTTGAGCTCAGTTTTGTAACCCAGGCTGGTCTCGAACTCACACCGATCCTCCTGCCTCAGCCTCCCAAGTGCTGGGATTACAGGCGTGCGCCACCATGGCCGGCACACTGGACAAACTTGTTGAGATAAATCTTTTATTTACAAAAATTGCATTGAAGAGGTTCAGGAAAAGCATTTTGATGTTTCATTGCAAAAGTGCAGTTCCTGACTGTTAAAAGCACTGGCCATGATTAAAAGGAAGTAATTGCACATATTAGAAGCTGTGTATGAAGCCACTGACCTGAGCCACTTTTAAAGCTACTACTTTAATACTTTTTCTGATGAAGTGGAAAATGAATATTTTTAGTAGCATCAGAAATATAGCTATGCTTTCAATTGCATATACACATTTGCTTTTTAAGTAATTATAACTATTTTCTTCTATTCATCAAGTGAAAAGAATAGCAACAGCATAGGCTTTAATAGGTGCATCTGTGTGCGGCTCTTTCTCTTGTCATATGGTTTTTATTGAGGTTTATCCCAGAGGATTTAGTAAGCCTGATCTTCGGCATCAGACTTGCACTTCCAAGTTAATTGTACAAATGTTTAAGCTGCATCTTCATCTCTCTTATGAAGATGACATACACCTCAGGAGTAGTCATGGAGATAACTTGACAAACTGAGTCCAAGGAAACTGAGGCCAGGACTAGGCGGGGCTTCAGCAAATATCACTTCTTAGAAGTCTAACTGAAGGAATTAAAAAATGAGGTATGGAGCAATTTCTAATATTTTTACTATGAAAATTATCTTGAAAAGTATTGTCACACTGACACATACTTAATTTTTCATTTGTGTTGAGGTTAGCTTTGTGTTACTAAACATAGCAAACATATAAACAATTGGCAGAGTATTAAAATTCAGGTATCTATGCACTATTACATAAAAACTCAGTTGCTTCAAAACTCTGAAGCAAATATATTTATTATAGTGTATATATTTGACAGCAAGACAAAAGTACAGTACAGCCTTTATAAACCCCATGGAATAATTCTGCAAAATTATCTCATTTAAATAAGTCCTCATTAAATTTGTTTGGATTGAATTCTTCACATTCTAGACTAAGTAACTTGTTTTGATATGCCATAATGAAAATGTCTTTCATATATCATATAACATATATAGCATAGAACTATATCACTTTCCTATATGTAAGCCCTATGATTCACATATATTGAAATTAATGGATAACTGAAGTGATATTGGAAACAATTAGGTAGTTTAAATGATTATGCTAGATTCACTTTCCTATCTCCTAGAAAATTTATCTTAGTGCTTTTATAGTTATTGCTCTGAGTCTCATTTATTTAATGGATGAACCTCCACAATTATCAAGCATGCTTATTGAACTTTGAAAAGAGCAGTGCATTTTGCAAACCTTCCAACACTGGCACTCAGAGAACTTCTCCTTGTAGCATATTCCCGAATGTCCTTAAGTATTATACCAGACCTACATAATTATATAACTCAAGAAATGTTTTCCCATGGTCCCAGTGCTATGTTTCAGAAAATGTGAGGAAAACCTAAAATGACTGGGACTAATTCAAAACCTTAAATATTTTAAGTAACAGAATATAAAAAAAGCTTTAATTTTTTGTTAACCACGTAAAACTGATGCATCCCAGAGTGGGGGTGAGCCATAATCAATGATCTGACTACCCACAGGAGTCCAATTACAAGGATCTTTTTGAGAACGAAATTATCCTAATAGAATGAAAATGCATCAGTTACCTTCAAAGAGTTTGACCCACTTATCATACATATTTGATATGAAATTTCACTGACCTTTATATGCCCCATTTTAAGAATAAGATTCCTACTCAACTGAGTCCCTGATGAGAAAGAAAGGAGGAAATGCCAGCGAAGATCTCTGGAAAACAGGCAGAGCTGAGTAACTCCCAATACTTAAGAGATTCAGCTCCAGAAATGTTGAGTTGCATAACTCCTATTCATTTGAGAAGAATACTCTTACTTTGTCCAATAAAAATGAAGTGAAGAATTAATAAAAAAAGAAAGCCTGTAACATAGATACTTGAGCTTAACATCACCATCTTTCAGAATGTTAAGTGCCTTAGACTTAACATGGAATCAGTATTTTCCATCAATCATTGACATTCTAATAAAACTATATAGAATATAATTTAAAAATTGTCACACGTTTATACACAGAAATTTAGATACACAAAATCTGTGTACAATACACAAAATTGTAGCAGATCAATCCTGTAGCATTTTTCCTTGGCCTACCCTTCAAGATCAGTGAGGACTCTGGACATAAGAGAACCTGTATCGTAACATCCTATAACTCAGTGGTGTCCCAAATTTTCTGTTCAAGGAGATCATGGGACCACAGAGGAAAAGGATTGACGAATTACAGTGTGCCTAAGGAGAGTCAACTAGAGAGAAAACATTCTCCCAGACTTTCACAGAGAGAAAACTGGTCAAGCAATGGCCATGACTCACCCAGGCGGCTGACACTGACAACAGTTCTATAAAGCACTGTACGTGGTTTCAAGGTAAATCCTGAGAGGATTTCACTGATCTTGTCAGATACAAAAGTTACACGTTTTGTTATATAGGTCTTGCTTTAACTTGGTTTTAACCACCTGTAGAAAAGTTTAATCATGAGGCATACAAAGTAAAACCAGATTATTATGCTGAGCTATGAAAGGCTCAAGTCAACAGCTTCCAACTTTGCCAGTTCTGCTGGTAATCCACTACTATTATGGAATATTGTACTTTGTATACAACTACTTTCTGTTAGTTCAATGGAGAAAAAATATCTATACCAATAGTGTTTTGAAAAGTTATGATGTCTACACCTTGTACTATGAACAACTACTATGAACAACAATATGCACTGTATTAATTATGGCAGCTGTCCTAATAATGTGTTTTGAAACTCTCTCATTGTTATTTCTTATTAAAACTAAAAATTAAAAATAAAAAGGAAAGCCTGGCATTATTATGAAAAGCTTTAGTTCAGAAAATTCTTCACTGAATTTCCAGCTCCATGCTAGTTATCCTTAGCCAGACCATTTCTCTTTCAGTCTTTTAGCAGCACCATTGTCTAGTCAGATAAGGTAACTTAGAATAGAATTATCAAATATCTACAAGTGTTGTGAAGTTTAATTATGTAATTTCCATGGGGCACCAAGCAAAGTGTCCATTATTTACTGGATGTATCTTTTATAAAGTGTTAATTCAATAAACTGAAATATTTGATAGTAAGAACGGAATATAGGAAAGAAAATTCAGTCTGGGATTGAAATAGTGAATTATTGTAGAAATGAGAGAGCTATAAAGGAAACAGCTTTGCCTGTCATAGGATGGAGCCGTATTTGCTGTGATTTTACTTCTTAATGCCTTAGTAATTTTAGTCCTTCACTGCCTTCTGTTTCCTGACGCGATATAACAGTAGGCTAAAGGTCCAAAACACAAGGCCTGTGTGAGTTTCTGTGGGAAGGCTGAGGAGGAAGAAGAGGAGCATGGATTCACGGGCTGTACTGTATCTTGCCTTGCATACAGTGAGGAAGAAGGGATGGAGGCTGTGACTATAATGTCTATATAAAGCAAACAACCCACCATGCAGGTTACTCAGGGAGTCCCAGAAGTGTCCACAAGTTGAAGCAGTGCTTATGGTTTAGCAGCTCCATTGTCTAATTAGATCAGGTAACTTAGAATAGAATTATCAAACATCTACAGGTGTTAGGAAGTTTAATTATGTAATTTCCATGGGGCCCCAAGCCAAGTGTCCATTATTTACTAGATCTATCTTTTATGAAATGTTAATTCAATAAATTGAAATATTTGATAGCGAGAGTTGCAAAGTCTAGTCCAGGGTTCCAAAGCCTGGGCTAGACAGCAAAACCCTTTCTCAAAAAATAAAATAAACTCGTTGAAAACTACATACAAATGCATGTGATAAGTGCCTAACTCAGGATTTCTCCCACCTCACTGAGTACTCAGAAAGAACAATAGCCAATTTCTTTGTCAATTTTCCTTCTTGCATGCGTTAGCATAGAACTGTTTGGAACTCATCATTTTGTTCAAGTGTGTAATTAGACATAAATAATTCTTTATGAAAAATAGAATGAAGTTAAATGAAAAAATTATGATTTCTTCATTTGTCTGTAGAACATAAGTTTAAGAGACCTAAGAAATAAATGAAATGAAAGTCATAAAAAAGTTAAACAAAACTTCAGTCAACATCAGATATCTAGAGATAGAATTGTAGGCTCAAAGAATTTCACTTACATGCCCATGGATTGGAGATATAGTTCAATGGCACATGTAACTTCCTGGTGAGAGCAAAGTACTTAGTTTTATTCAAGGCACCCTCACCCAAAGAAAAAGAAAAAAATAAAAAGAGCCAGGTATTATGGTGCAGGCTTGCAATCCCAGCACTCAGGAAGCTGAGGCAAGAGGATTACTGCAAATTCAACGCCAGCCTGAATGATGTAGTTAGCCAGAGGCAGCCTGAACTATATGGTGAGACCCTATCTCAGTCAATCAATAAATGAACCAATCAAACAACAATTTTTTCAACATTGCTTTATATAACAAAAAAAAAATGTGTTACTTAGTATATGCATTTCCCAAATGGACAGAGGGGATAATTCCTTCTCCTGTGTCAGCCTTCACCGCATGCATCATACCACTTGCACACAAATATCAAATATTTATAATGTTTTGATTTTTAAAATTTAAATTGATGCCAGAGTATCATTTACAAATAGAATATCAGATAGGGTGATCTTTTCTCAAATCCACAGACAACCTGTACCCACAAGACCTGTGACATGCCAGTGTCCTTGGCTTCCACACCCCTGCTCCACAACTGAGCCTTGCTCACCCTTTGCACACTCATTGTGTAACACAGTGTCCATTAATTTTCATATTTTACAGGAGTGTTGGTGTCTCACACACTGCTTCGTTGCCCTAGCCCCCAATTCTAGCTGTTCCCTGACACAAAATGTAGGAATTGTCCCAGAAAATGTGAACACAAGGATCTTCATAGAGAGCACTCTTTTCCCTCCTAGAGTCCATACACAATGATTGAGCTGCCTTTCATGAATTCGACACACTGTGTATCTATTCTTCTATTTTATATTCTCATCTTCTGAGCTTTAGTCATCCTTGAAGTGTGTGGATCTTGGATCATAAGCATCCTGTTTTCTCAGATTCTGCAATCATACTGGATGAGGACAAAATTACTTGGATGACTCATTTGGCATCAACAGTCTTGCATTTCTTAATTTCAGTAATCTTCATGTCTACTCTTCCTAAATTAGTCATATCAGGAGTGACTTATATACCCAACATTATTTGAAAATTTCCTAAAAGTTGAAGATCTTACCTTCAATGTAATCTATTTCTCATTTTCTAATTCCATGACAGTGATCATTTGAATTTTTAAGGAACTTAATATTTACATTTACCCTGTGAAGACCAACACTTTGTTTTAAATCTCATCCACCTAGCAAAATCTAAGTTAGTAATAAAGTCCCTCATCTTTTGTGTTCAGACTGTACATATGACTGTTCCTGCTACTT